>SNQJ01S0002872.1:302052-357858 GCA_010110895.2 Picea sitchensis
ATCCAGGGAGCATCCTTTCCTAAAAAAAAATCTTTGAAAACTGAGACAAAGCCATTAAAAACCTCATAAAAGCAATGGTAGGCCTTGTGCCTCCATAAGGCTTGGTACAAGAATGTTACTGGGTTGAATTCATAGTTTATTTTCATGGACAGAGACAGTTTTGGAAATGGAAAGCAATGCACTATTGTGAAAATCAAGTAGGATGACATATAGAATTTATTCGATTCTTTGAATCATGATAGTTGGGAACAAATTTCAATGGAAATTATCTTGCCCCAATAGAAAATGAATTTTTCATTGACTGTGAAGTACAAAATATAAATAACTATATGGGAAATGCTTGCTATGGATTCATGTCTCGTTATTCTTGTAAACAACCAAGAAATTTCCCAGAATGGATTTCTAAAGGAACTGACCTGCAACTTTGTGATATCTTAAGGAACTGATGTCGGGTCTTCGAGGAGCTCAGGTAAGAGGTCCAGCCCGTTATCATGTTTTTCTAGGAACTGTTTTCAATCTTGTCCTTTGAAGGTCAATGTTGGCTCTGACAATATTAACATCTTGTGGAAGACCTGAGGTGGCAAAGAAATAGGAGAATGGTCGCGCAATGGAATAATTCTTTGGCTTGAAATATATTTTTCGTCACACCAAGAGACCACCTCTTTACAGTCAAAAACCTCAGGGACACAGCCTGCATGAGTGATTCCAAAGGTCCAAATCACTTCATTTTGGGTGGAACAGGATGGATAGTAAGAGTATTCCCTGGACCACTAGAAGTTCTGGTCCTCACATCCGAAGATATTCATTGTATCTCCATAGAACTATTGTCGAGTTGCTTCCATAAGTTTACGAGAATTTTGATTTTCTCTAGACGATGTTTGAAATGAAGAGTTGGAGGGATAATATAATCCTGCGCAAATTTTGGTCCAATGTGTCTAAATGAGAGATGTCCTCCAGAATTTTGCTCATTAATCATAATTTGGATGGTTTTTGCATGATGCGTTGTTAGCATTAAATACTAGTAATTGCATACGTAGAAGTGCGAACATGGCGGGTACGTCAATGAGAAATTAAGGATTGGAGATTTCCTGAATGAGCCAACATGACGACCCATGTTTAAGATGAACAATCAGAAGGGATAAAATAACTCTCTGCAGATCTTGGTTTAATGCGCTTTAATGGGAGATCTCCTCGAGCGTTTCGCTCATTAATGACAATGTTGATGGTTCCTGCATGGTGAGTTGTTAGCATGAAAGGTTACTAATTGCATATTAAGAAAGAGATACGAAGGTCGCGAGGATGGGAAATGGAAATTAAGGAATGTATAATTATCAAAAGCGGTCGGGCGAGCTTCAAAATAGGGTTACAAGGTACAATCATTGGAGGTGAGGGCTCGAGGGTCAAATTGTATGCCTCAGAAATTTTTGAGTGCAAAATGCATAACATGGAAGAGGGCATGATGGGACAGTCTAGAGGGAAATTTGTATATCGCAGAAGTCCGGGTAATATTTGCAGGACACAGAACAATGTAAGTGCAAACATGAGCCGACCTATCCGAGAACCCGCAATCGAAAAGGTGGCTCAAGTATGGAATAGGGAAACAACTGGGCGGATTCGTTTTCCCTAATATATTGAAACTTGTAATATATATCCCATTGTGTGGCAAGATATTTTCTTCATGTCTCTAGGCAAAAAAGAGAAAATAAGAGAAAATAAATTCTTTTAAATTCAAGGAGTTGAGCTTCATTTAAATTTCACTGTCTCGTCGACACTTTGCTTTTTAATGACGGTCTGTGCGGTTTTTTCATGATGAACTGTTAGCATTAAACCTTGGTCGTTGCATACTTTGAAAGAAGTGAAAAGGTGGTGGGAACAATAAACAGTGACTAAGAATTGGAGATTTCATGAACCCGCCAACCCGAGGATCCATGAAAGAGATTCCATAAAATGGGAAAGTATGGAAAGTGGTAGAACGAGCTTCAAAATTAGGGTGAAAATGGTTCCTCGAGAGACGAGACTTCCAAAGGGTCAAATTGTATGTCTCGGAACTTGAGTGAAAAATGTGTACCATGGAAGAGGAGATGATATGGGAGTTCAGCGGTCAATTTGTATATGGAATAAGTGTGGGAGATCTCCTTGAGCCTTTCGCTCATTAATGACATTTTTAAGGTTCATGCATGATGAAGTGTTAGCATTAAAGCTTGCCAATTGCATATAATGAGAGAAGTAGGAAGGTAGCGGGGACAGGGAACAACAATTAAGGAAGGTGAGTGCCCAAGGGTCGAATTGTATCTCTCGGGAGTGTTGACCACGGATTAGGGAATGAAGGTGCATTCCTGTGAAAAAATTGTAAATCACGGAACTTCGGGTACTGTTTGCTAGTCGCGGAACATTGGAAACACAATGTTGAGCCTGCCAGTCCGGGAACCCGAAATCAAAAAAATGTCTAAGTATGGAACAGGGAAATGGTAGGATGAACCCAATACACAGTAGATGTACCATGTCATGGAGATACAACCAACTTGGGGACAAGTATTTAAAGGAACGATGGATGGTTGGGCTCCTTAGGTGGCATTCCAGTCGACAAATTGTATATTGCAGAACTCTGGGCACTGTTTGCAAGTCGCGGAAGATTCCAAACACAATTTTGAGGTCGTCAATCCAGGAACCCACAATTGAAAAAGTGTCCAAGTATGGAATAGGTAAACGGTGGCCTAGACTTGTTTTCGCTAATATATTGGAATTTGTAATAGCTTTCCCATTACCTACCAAGATCTTCTTTGCATGTTTCTGGACAAGTTTTGTAGGAATGGTTAATCCTCGAGGCTTTTGCTTATTAATGGCAATCTTTAAAATTGTTGCATGATGGTGTCTTGGCATTAAACCTTTGTTGTTTCATATTTGGAAAGAAGAACGAAGATGGATGGCATAAAAAATGGTGACTAGGAACTAGATATTTTGTGAACCCCCCAACCCGAGGATCCAAAATAGGGTGACAAGGTCTCCCCAGAAGACGTGAGGCCCCAAATGTCAAATTGTATCGCTCAAAACATTTGAATGCATAATGTGTAACATAGAAGAGGGGACGATGTCAGATTCCGTAAGTCAATTTTTATATGGCAGAGGTTCAGGTCCTATTTGTAGGTCACAGAATAATGGAAGTTTATTTAGAGGCCAGAATAATTATTGTGCATTGGGAAGGGTGTGATTGTGGAGGGGTGGAAGATAGCCATAAATGGTTTGAAACTTTTTATGAATTTAGGTAAAATGAAGCTTGCAAGTTGGAGGATCATGGTGTGGAATTGTAGATCAGAGAATTTTTTGGGTGCAAGATGTATATCACGGAACAGGTGGAAAAAATTGGCTTAGATGTTGGATTATTGAGAGGGGAGTGAATCAGTAATAGCGTAATTATAATCCTTTTTCTATAAATAATCCAAGTGTTATATCAATGTAGAATTATTATCCAATAATGAGCAATAAGAAATGAACAATCACACACATTGTTGGTTTTATCGACTCCCTTCTTAGGTTATCTGAGTTATTGACCCAAGGTTCATGTCATTCAGGGTTCCAATAAAGCCTCTAACTATTGGCCCTCCTAGTAAACCAGAAGGCAACGCAGCGCTCAGAAGGTACTGCGCAGTCTCACCCGAGATGCTTATAGATGGTTGACTGTAAGAATCATATGTTTACAGTCTAGGATAGAGTAGGGGATAAAGGGTTTCTTGATCAAGGCCCTATTCTGTGAACTGTTACTGTAATCTACTTGTTCCTAGGAATCTCATGTGTATAACTCAAAATATAAACAGATTCTAATAATGCATTTGGTTATTCATCAATCGTAATCATCTATTGCTGAAAGAAGTTAAAGATATGCAAGCATTCAACACATTACATAGATATTACTGTGGTTCACCCCTCCTGGGCTATGTCCACAAAGATTTGTCTCTTGGCTCTTTTATTATGGTAGTTCTTGATTTCCTTGCGCCACGCGCTTACAGTTCTCTGCAAAAGTGGGTAAGATCTATGTGAGGCGAACTAGATCGCACAAGGCTCTACAACCTACAATCTAATCCTCGTATCTACCTTCCCTCATATATTTCTTGCTCAACATATTAAAACACTTGGTTCATACAACTCAAGACCCTTCACGTATCGCCAACACCAATACTTGGAAAAATCACTCAATAAAAATCGTAATCCTCACAACAACTAACCTAAAATCAACAACCCTATATGATACTTTCGTATCTATATTTATACATTTTGGGCTCTTCATCCACTTACAGAATATTACCAAAACCCTAACCCTTCTTACACTAGGTTTTTCTCCCATGCACGTATTGTTCTTCCTCCAGTTGTCACTTTCCTCTGTGCACGCTTTCTTGCATTCGCGCGTGCTGATATTTTTCCAGTTGTCACTTCAGTTTCCTGCATGATTTATTTCCCATGATCTTCCTTCTTTCCACTTCATCCTAGTGCCAATAGGCCCCCAACACTGACATGTGACTCGTCTCGAATCACCTAATTGTGTTGTGCTTCCTCAATCTCCCTAGTGATCATCTGGAACTTCTCCTGCAATTTTGTTTCTTTTGTTAGTGCCTGCGCAATTTTCTCCTTGATAATATCGATTGTTTGCATTGCTACTTATTCGCTTATCAATCCTGCACATTCTAGGTGAGTCCATGTTGACTGTGTTCTAGCTTATTTTTCCTGTTCCTGTATTGCTACTATCCATTCCTGCAACGGTTCTATTTGAGCCTGACTCTCATGTTTCTGTGTTTGCGCAGTGAGAAGTTCTACCTATAACTTCTTTAACTCTTGTGTCCCCTTGACCCGTTATGGAATTGGGATGGTTTTCTGTTGCTTCTTGGATTCTCGGATCATTGCATTGATCCTTTCCTCCTCCTTGTCCCATTGTTGGATCTTTGGGTCCTCTTCTAAGTTTGTCTAGAGTTGTGTTGCTTTATCCAGAGTTGCACTGCTTTATCCAACAAGTCGGTTGTTGTCCTGACCTGTTTTTCCATCTCTTGTAGTTTCATTGTTGCTTCCTTCTTCCTCTGCTCCTTTACTGTCGGTGGAGTTGTTGGTCTAATCTGTCCACGGAGAGTCTCGATCTCCTTCTAGTATTGATCAATTACCTGTGGAATCTGATTGATCTTTTCTGCCGCTGGGAGTTCGCTTCCTTGCACAGTAGTTGGAAGTTTCCCAAAAATGTCTTTCACTCTGCGTTCCAACTCATTTCTGCATTCCTTCTCCTCCTGTGTTTCATATTTTTCCTGCACACAAACTATTTCCAATGTTTCCTGCTTCTTTGTTGCTTGTTGTAGCTCGACCAAGTTTTTACATGCTTGAGACTGTATCTCATGGTCGATGCTAACCTGCAATTGGTACAAGGCCTTTGTTAGCATCCGTGTTAGGACCAATTGGATCTGATCCAAATCCTTCAGTGGTGTTTGTCCCACAATCTCATCCATTCATAGCATGCTCGACTTTATGTAAACCGTGGAATGTGGCTTCGAAAGAACTGAGTCGCGTTCTCCTACCTCCATTCTTTCTGTGGTTTGTGTGCTCTATGGCTCTATGCCTCTGCTTCTACTTGTAATATGGGTTTCTCTGAATTTCTTCAAGAGTTTCCCCATTTCTGCCAGCTCCTTCTGTAGTTTATCCCTGTGGTGTGTTGTGTGATCAAAGTCCTCTGTGAGGAAATCCTAGACCATTCTGGCAATCATCTCTCCATCATCCTTTGTGATTGTGTATTCTAGTGGTGGTTGTTGTGCCTTTGATTTCTAGCACACACATGTTTCCTGTACCATTGATCTCTTAGTTCCCCCTGGTTCCTGTGTGATGGGGTTCGTCACAGTTTCATGTGTTCCCTCGGCTAGTTTTTGTTGTTCATTGGTCGGCTGAGTGGTTTATGTTCTCCCCTTTTGGGTCCTTGGCTGCTCTAAGCCTCCCTCTATCTGAGTCGACTTGATTTGGCCCATTCTTGGTTTCTTGGGTACTGGGACTTGTGGAGGCTATGTTTCTGCATGCGGAGCCCCTCCTTCTGTTGTTTGTCCCGGTATTGCTCTAGGTATGATTGGGATATTCCATTCATCCAACCACTCATGGATGATCATGTTGATGTCTCCTTCGGTGACGCAGTACTACATTTGTAGCCATTGTTTATGTGGGTCATGTCTTGGCTATATCCTCATGGCTTTTCGCCTAGCCTAGAAATTGACAATGCCCCTGTATCGCGCAACAACCTCTAGTGTTATCCTCCATGCTCGGTTGATTGCTTCCTACATTTCCCGTAGGTAAGCTTCGAATATAATTCCATTTTCCTTCTTATGCTTGGCCAGTGGCGCAGATTTCAAGATGCAATATCTCGCTCCTCCTAGCTATGGTGGGGTACAAAAGGTGAAGTGGTTCGGTTCTTTCCATCCCATGAAAGCGATGAGAGTAATCAGCCATGAGTAATGAAATTTTGTACCTACTTCCTGCGTGTCTTTGCAATCTATTTGGAAAAATTTTGACAGATATGGTGCCCAGCTCATGAAGGTACCTTCTACACACTGAGCTACAACTCCGATGACTCCTACTGGCACTTCATCTTTACGGCATTTTCTTAGCAGTTTGAAAGCTAAGATCTTTGCTCTAAGTTGTGTTGTGACATCATTAATTCTCTTTATTATAATTCCTCTTGTTCCCCTGTTGGTGCCATATTTATTCTTCATTTATTTTTCCAATGCTTTTTCCTTGGACTTGTCGTCCAGTATCAACGCAAGATCCATACCCCAGATGGGTAGTCCTATAATTTTCACAATAAGTTCAATAGTTATGGGGAAATTTTTTTCCAACCATACATCCCCTCCATAGGTAACTGCTAACAGTTGCTTGATGCATGTCATCGCATATTGACCTCTGCCAAAGTGTGGTATATTCAGCAATCCTAAGATTTCAGTTCTGTCTAGTCCGGTTGCCCACTTGCGTGGCTTAGTGATAGTTCCTCCAAGAGGGTTCACAACTATTGTCTCCATAAATACCTGTGGTGCAAACTCTGGATATTTTCTTTCATTTGCTACGTCATGGTCGAAAAACTTGAGCTTCCCGATGTGACCCAATAGCTGTGAGTCCACCTATATTCCCTCTAGTGTGCGACATAGCACAATCTCTGTAGCTAGTTTCTTTCGAGGAGAGCTCGGATCTGAATCCTATCTTCCTACTGTGTTGGCTGGTTCGAAGTTCCTGCAGCTTCTGGTTGCTCCTTCGCCATCCATTCTTCCCAAGCCTTGCCCATTTCACCAGTCGGCTAGGCTAAAAAAGAAAAGTCTAGGATGGGTATTTGTGGAACATCTGGTTGGACCTCTACTTTTGGGTTCTGTGTGCTTCCATTCATTTCCATGGTTGCTTCGACATTTTCTGGCTATCCTTCCTGATGGGTCCCTACTGCTTCATTTTGAGGCTCCTGCGTTGTTGCCGGCGTGTCCTCTTTCATGGATTCTGCTTGGGGTTGTGGGATCTCTTCCTGGATCGATGTTGATTTGACTGGGATTTCCTCTGGCGACGAGAGTTTTTCAATATCAACAATCTCCGGTGGTTGCTACTTGTTTTCTTCCCATGTTCCTCGTGACCTAGTTTGAACCCTAGTTGGTCTGACTGTCTAGCTTGCTTCTGCGAGATTTGGTGGTGCCATACTGGTGTCTGTCAGATGTTTTCTTGGTTTGAATAGCTCGGATAAGATCTGTGATCTCGCTCTATGCGTTCGGGCTGCTATTTCTCTTTCTCCATTCTTCTTTTACGAATAAACTAATTGTTTTTGTGCTCGTGTGTTGTATGGGTGTGCCATGAATCTTGTTAAGGATGCCTCCTACCTTGTGTGATTAATGCACCATAAGTGTGGGTTCAATGCATCCACGGTGGTTTCGTACCTGCCCTTATGGCTACTTTGTGGTCGCCAATTGGCGTGTTTAGTGCGACATCCCATCTGTCCTTGCCTTGCTTTAATTCTGCCTCATGTTATCCTATCAGTGTGCTTTTGATGACTTTCCTTTTCCCTCTTGTTTCCATTTCTGATATGGCTATTGTATTTTCCCTCACTGGTTTCTTGTTTCGTATTTGGCTTGTCCGTCATTCCGCGCGCTATTTTAAGGCTCTCTCTTTTTCTTTTCTTTTTTTTACCATTTACTACATGGTGAACTGCACGGTGGGTAGTCGACTATCCTTGTATAGCTTCAGCTGGCTCCCATTGATCATTCCCCTGAGGTCTATGCCTGCTAGATCTTTCAAATATACAACTCCTCTGTTTGTGATAGCTTTTACCTCATATGGTCCTAGCCAATGCATTCTCATCTTCCCTGGGTGTTGCAATGCTTTACTGTCATAAAGAAATACTATATCTCCTTCCTTAAACATCTTTATCTTGATGTGGCGGTTGTGCCATGCTTTGTCTCTCGCTTTCTGTACTTTTTTATGGAATCCTGCCAAGATTCAGTCTTCCTCCATTGATAGTGATTGGTCCAGTTGTTCCTAGACTGCTCCTTGTTCTGTCATTTGTGTGATAGCTGCTACATGTAGACTGGGTATTAAAAATTCTAACGACACTACTGCTTCTTGACCATAGACCAGTTCGAATGGTGTGTGACCTGTCCACTTTTTGCATGTGGTTCTATACGCCCATAGTACTGTTGGCACCTTGAGATCCCAATCGTCCCTGTTGACATTACATATCTTCGTCATGGCGTTCTCTAGAATTTTTTTGAAGGGTTCTACCGTGCCATTAGTCTGTGGGTGATACAATGTTCCTTTTTTGGTGATGAACTTTGAACTCTTCAAGCATCACTTGGTTGGTGTTGTTGATGAAGTGCGTTCCTTGGTTGCTCATCAAAATTCTTGGGCACCCAGATGTAGTAATTACATGTTCAAAAAGAAAGTGGGCAGTTGTCTCTGTGTTGCAATCTTTTACTGGTGTAGCTTCCACCCATATTGTTAAGTATTATGTCGCAGTGATAATATATCTTTCCCCTGTTCTCTTGGCAGGTGGGTTAATGGGTCCCACAAAGTCTATTTCCCATTTGTCGAATGTCTGAAGTGTCACTTACGGTCATAGTGGCATATCGTCCCTTATGTTCAGTTTGCCAACCCGTTGACAGACATCACATTGCTGGCAATATTCTTTCGAATCTCTATGTATCGTTGGCCACCATAATCCTGCATGTAGTACCTTCTGCACAGTAGCTTTTCCTGCAGAGTGCCTTCCTGCTATTTCTTCGTGGGCTTCTGCGAAAATTCTTGGTTGTTCATGGTCTAGTAAGTATCTTCATAAGATGCTATCTGGGCCCATTTTGTATAGATGCCCTACGATCAGTTGATTGTCAGTTGCGCGGACTACCGGGTTCTTCTTTTGCGTAGTGGTATATCCTTGTGGCGCATAACCTATGCTCAAGTACTGGATGATCTCTGTGAAGTAATCTTCAACAATCTATACTGAGAAGAGTTGTGCATCTGGAAAGTTGTCTTCCAAATTTGTTGGTTCCTCTCCATTTTTGACCCTCGATAGGTAATCAAGCCCTGCATTCAGTTTTCCTAGTTTGATTATTACCTCGAAGTCAAATTCTTGAAATAGCAGTAACCATCGACATATTCTCCCCCCCAACACTAGCTTGTTAACTAGGTATTTTAGGGTTGAGTGATCTGTAAACATCTTAAAGTGTTTTCCCAATAGGTAATGTTTGTATTTATGTAGTGTGTAAACCATAGCTAAGCCTTCTCTTTCCATCATGTTATAATTTTGTTCCGAGTCTGATAATTTCCTACTTGCAAACGCTATCAAGTGATCCAAGTCTCTTGTTCCTAGTTGCACTAAGATAGCTCCAAGTGTTATTGTTGATGCATCTACATGTACATGGAATGTCTTCTCCCAGTCTGGAAATACCAATATTGGTGTGGTAACCATATTTTCCTTCAGGGTATCTAGATCGTGTTGGCACTCGTCGTTCCATTGATACTTGGTATCCTTCCTTAACATTTTTTCCATAGGTGTTGTATCTACACGTAGCCTTTGATGAATTTACTGTAGCATCCCATATGTCTTAACATTGCTCTTAGTTGGTAGACTGTTTTTGGTGCTGGTAGGTTAACAATGACTGTGATTTTGGCCGGATCCACTAGTAAACCATGTTTGCATACTATGTGTCCCAGCAGTATCCCAAATGGTGTTCCAAATATGCATTTATTGATATTCAGTGATATCTGGAACTGTCTGCATTGTTCTAACATCAGGTGTAAAACTTCCACATGGTTTTTTAACAGGCTATAAACCATCCAATCATCCAGGTATACTTCGAGAAATTGGTGGATGAATTCCTTAAATGCTATGATGACCACTCTGGAGAATATCGCAGGTGAATTCTTCAGTCTGAACGACATGACTGTGTACTGATAATATCCCCATTCTGTCGCAAATGTGGTCTTGTGTCTATCCTCTTGTGCTATCTTAATCTGATGATATCCTAAGAATCCATCGGTGAATGAATAGGCTTCGTGTCCTCCTACGTTCTCGAGTACTTCATCCATGAATGGTGTGGGGAATGGGTCATGTAAGCATGCATCATTTGAATTCCTCAAGTCGATGCATATCATGATCCCTCTTCCTTGTTTCTTGTCTTGTACTACCATCGGGCTTATCCATTCTGATTCTTCGACCGGTTCGATGATGTCGGCCTCGAGCATCCTGTTGATATCGTCTTTAACTTTTTGTTTGTAGATGGGGTTTAGTCTATATGGTCATTTTTTAATGGGTCTCGCATCAGGTCTGAGTGGTATCTTCGTTTCTCCTAATTCTTCAACTATTCCTTTCATCTCTGTAAAGATTGTGGGAAAAAGGTCATTGTATTTGTGCAACAATTCTGTGATGCTTTCTAGTGTCTGTTTGTCCTAGTAATCTCCAATGCTGGCCATTTTGGGCTGCTCGGCAATCCCTATGTTAACCTTATTGATCTTGATTGGCGCAGAGATGACCTCTGATTCCAAGCATGGTCCTTCCACATCTCTCTCACCTTCGACTTCTTCGATCTGAATATAGCACAGATCATCTTCATCCGATGCTTCCTCCTGTACATGGTAGCATGACAAAAGTTCCTTGACTGTCTGCTTATTCCGTTGTTGTACCTCTATGATAACTTCCACTTCTGATTCTATATTGAATATGACATCTTTGATCTATTTCAGGGTTGTGTCTATGTTGGGGTTCTCATGCTCGACTGAGAAAGTGACTGTAAATTTTTTTTGGAGTGTCTCCCATGTCTTGGTTCCTTTTTGCATTTCCTGGTCTATATACCAATTCGCTAGTATTCCTTCTAAAGTATGAATGAAGTGGTGAGACCATTCTTCTAGTGGCATCATTTTCCATAGTGTTTTACACGCCTCCAAGTGTTCTGTAGGTATTCCTAGTCCATCATATTTTTGTCGGTTGCTCCATATATGTTCTGCACCGAACCTTATGCACAGTAGTCATTTGCATTAGTACCAATCTGTGATAGTCTCTTTGTGCGCACCCCACCATCTTGCGGGTGTAGCCTTTACTGCTAAATCTAGTGCTAATAGTCTCTGGTTCTCTAATACTTTGTCTTCGTATTGTGTCAAGAAAGTTTCCAAATCATTTAGCCCGTGAAAACTGGGTGGTTCTCTGATTTATGTGCCAAGCCATCTTACTTCACGGTCTATTCTTGCACACCTTCTTTTGGATACTTCATGTAGTCTTTACTGCTAGTTTTCTAACCCAGTATCTAAGTCTGTTGTGCATGAAGTAATGCTCCACCAACTGAGTACCCTGTCTGCAGTTGGGTTTATATATTCTGCATCACGCACAGTTATTCTGTACAACTGGCCGATTTCGTCTAGATCTAGACAAGTGGGTTCTACAAACGTCTCACCTTATGATGGGTCAAGTGGGGCTATAACCCTGTAGTCGCCTGACTCAAATGCCATTTTTCTAGTTTTCAAGTTAATTATGGCCTGGTTGTCGAATGTCCAATCCAGACCAAGTAACGTTGGGTAAGGTGTTGTATCATCTACTATTTCGATGACTTCAAAGTCTTCCTTATTGTGCACACCATCCAGATCTATGGTCACTCCTTTCAGTCTACCTATGGGTAGGACTCTATGTTGATTTTCTAGTTTTAATTGAACAGTTAAGTATCCCAGTGTAGGTTCTCCCATGCATTTCCATGTGGTTTTCTGTAGTACGTTCACCTCAGATCCTAGATCTAGTATAATATCTCCCATATTGGAATCCCCAATGTTATTATTGATTCTAAATTCTCTACTTGTTCTTCTTCTTGTGTGTAGATGGTTGACAATTTTCAATTATGGCTTCTGTTCCATCTCCCTGCTACATTTCTCTAGGATGTTTTGCAATACTTTGATAGATGAAGGATCACTTAACATTTTGATGCATGATTGCAAAAAGTATTTGATAGTACTTACTTGTTCCTTAGGTTATATTCTGTTGGTATGGTCCAGTGATGGCGGCATGTCATATTCCAGAGCTTCCTTATTCTACTGTGTAGTCAACGCTATGTCCTCCTTCTAGAATTCTTATCGGGCTTCTGTAAAGATCTCCTTTTCCTTTTGTGCATTGAATTGCTTCTTGGGGTCAGGGTTCTCCTTTACCCATTGGTTCTACGCTGGGTCCTGTCAAACTGTGTCGTTTCCTATTTTCGTTCCTCCTCAAGTGACTATGTTAATGTTTCATCCGTCATCCCTTGCTTCAGCTAAAATCCATTGAACATTCTGGTTATTTTCGTTCTTTTTTTCCTGGATATTTACGAGTGGTGTCGGACATTCCTCTGTATCGTGGTCCGAAGCACGAAAATACATACAGGTCACTGGTGGTAGTGGGCATTCCCATGCATAATGTCCTGGTTTTTGGCAATTGTGACATGTGACTAGTCCTCTCCCACGTCTGAAACCTCCTCTGGCTCATCATGTTCCTCTATAGGCTGCGCAATCACCTCATGGCGCATTATATTGTGGTCCCTGATTATACTGCACGGTATTGTACTGGGGTTGTGCGTTATTATAAGGTTGTTGCGCAGTATTATACTATTTTTGCGCAGTGCTGTATGGTTTTGGGGCTTGAGTGAAATGTGGTGTTGCCTACCCAGTCATCATTTCTGCCTATACCCTGTATGCGTCTGAGGCCCTTTCCCGCATCAACTCCATAGTTCTGCAATCTTTGTCGTCATGGCCGACTGACTTGCAAAAGGTGCAATATGAGTTCATTGGGACTGTTTGGTATTTTTGCATCATCGTGCAAGGGTAAGTGTCGTGACCCAATTTCTTGCATATTTCACACCATAATCCCCCCTGTGGTAGTGGGTTTGGCATCCTTGTTGCCCTATACTGCGCGAATGTCCGACATTTGTTTTTTTGGTGTCCTTTTTTCCTGTATGTGGTACACCAAATGGATTCTCGTTTGTCCTTGTTCTTATTCTGGTTCAACTGAATGTTAAGTTCTTTAGATCCTCTTTCATTTCTTCGATAGTCAGGTCCGTCTGCTAGTACTGATTCTCTTCCAATTGCAAGGCTTCCTACAGAGCCTCTGCTTGTGTCTGAAACTTCTGTTGTCGTAGTGGATATTTTAAGTTTGGCAGTAGTGAGTTGAAAAACAGGTGTCGATGTTGCATCTCGGTCATAAGGCATTTTAACTTCCCTTTTAATCACTTAAATCTTTGATCAATCTCCCATACTGATTCTCTTGGTTTCTGTCTTATCTCAATCATCTCGTTCATATACTGATCCTCTGAGCTCGGCCTCTGGAACTCATTTATTAATAGTTTCTTAATGTTGTCCGGTGTCCTTGTCTTCCTAGGAGCACTTTTCACGTCTAGACTCATGTACTAGTCTAGTGCGCGGTCTCTTAGCATGATCGCTAGCTGTGTGAGTTTGGTGTTGTCATTAGTGATCTGCTTTGCTTCCTAGATCTTGGCACAAATGAAAAGATGCTTCTTAGGGTCCTCTACTGGTTCTCCTCGAAACTCTGGTAATATGATAGTAAGGTCGTGTCCTGCCATTCTAAGTACTGAACTACTTCCTCCTCCATGCGATGTGGATACTTGACTAATATTACATGAACTGGCTCCTCAAGTTGTCTCTCCTTATGTATATGTACTTCCTGCTGTCGAACTTCCTCCGAACTTTGGTTGCCTAAACGATGGTGTTCTCTGTGGTGTATTGGTCACACATGGGTTTATGGGTTCCACACTGACATTGATATGAAAGGGGTGACTGTCTTCTCCTCCCATTCTTAGGCCTCTTGTTTTCCTCTCATAGGTGTAACACAATATTTCCTCAATCTGCTCCATAGCTCAGAGATCCTCTACCTCTTCCTCATCGCTCATCAAGCCCTCTCTTTCAGCTATGGCTCTCTTCTTGGTGTTTATATTATATTGGTAGGGTTCTCCGCTACGTGTCGTTCCTAATGACACCAAGATCCACTTGAGTTGGTCATCATCCATCGAGATCAGGTCCAAGGGTTCCTCCTACTTCTTCTCTTTATCCTGCCCTCCTTCCATTCCTCCTCTTTTTGTCAATGATTCCCCACTTCCCCCATGCGAGCAGGGAAGTATAACTGTCTGATTCCATTTTCATTACACCTTTGTTATATAGCAGTATATTGATAGAAGTATACAGGGATTGAATATACCTCCCTCTGGGTCCTCGTAGAAATTCTTTCTCGGCTGCGTTGTATGACTTTGTTGTGTCTACCGCAAACTCCGTGATGAATCCTACCACAATACTGTGAAGCCAAAAGTCTACTGCGCAGGTGAATTTGTTGTTCACCTGCTGCAACTACTAAATCTGAACTGGAGTCCAATCTAGCTATCGAATCTGGTTCGTCGGGTGATTATTTGTTAACCTTAAGATCCACTCCTCTAGTAGATGCAGAAAATCATAGAAAAATATTTTGTGTAAATCTGTAAACATGTATTTATCCAGGTATCTGCGTGGTGTGATTCTAGGGTTTCTATTGTCTTTGTGTGCAAATTCTATCTCTTTATTTCTCAACCAACCCTCGATTTCTTCTCTCGTGGGGTTCCAAGGTCTCCAAATTCCCTTCTAACGGCTCATTGCTTCCTCGATGGTTCTGGTCCACTCTATCTCATCTAGTCAATCCTATATTGTTCCTCTTGTCCCGACAACAGAACCATTTGTTGGTTTTATCAACTCCCTTCTTAGGTTATCTAATTTATTGACCCAAGGTTCATGTCATTCGAGGTTCCAACAGAGCCTCTAACTATGGTCCCTCCTAGTAAACCAGAAGGAAACGCAGCGCCCAGAAGGTACTGCGCAGTCTCACCTGAGATAGATATAGATGGTTGACTATAAGACTAAGGTGTTTATAGTCTAGGACAAAGTAGGGGATAAAGGGTTTCTTGATCAAGGCCCTATTCTGTGAATTGTTACAGTAATCTACTTGTTCCTAGGAATCGCATGCATGTAACTCAAAATATAAATAGATTCTAATAATGCATTTGATTATTCATCAATCGTAATCATCTATTCATGTAAGAAGTTAAATATATGAAAACATTCAACACATTACATAGATATTACCATGGTTCACCCCTCCTGGGCTACGTCCACAAATATTTGTCTCTTGGCTCTTTTATTATGGTAGTTCTTGATTTCCTTGCGCCACGCGCTTACAGTTATCCACAAAAGTGGGTAAGATCTATGTGAGGCGAACTAGATCACACCAGGCTCTATAGCCTGCGATCGAATCCTCAAATCTACCTTCCCTCATATCTTTCTTTCTCAACAGCTTACAACACTTGATTCATACAACTCAAGACCCTTCATGTATCGCCAACAACAATACTTGTAAAAATCACTCAATAACAATCGTAATCCTCACAACAACTAACCTAAAATCAACAAACCTATATGATACTTTCGTATCTATATTTATACATTTCGGGCTCTTCAACCATTTACAGAATATTACCAAAACCCTAACCCTTCTTACGCTAGGTTTTTCTCCCATGCGCGTGTTGTTCTTCCTCTAGCTGTCACTTTCCTCTGTGCACGTTTTCTTGCATTCGCACATGCTGATTTTTTGCCAGTTGTCACTTCAGTTTCCTACATGCTTTCTTTCCCATGATCGTCCTTCTTTCCACTTTGGCTTGGTGCCAACACACATACACAGTACACCAGTGTTTTACATGGAAACCCAAATCGGGAGAAAACCACATAATGGTTTTTCTTATATGTCTTGAAGAATTACATTCATTGGAAGCACCAACTTCCTTTGTTTTCCAACTACAACTAGAAGGACGCTCCAACCCCCTAGTTTCTCAAGCTACAACCTAAGGGAAGCTCCAACTCCCCAATTCTCTGGCTACAAGCAGAAGGAGGCTACAACCCCTTATGTTCTTCGACTACAACCGGAAGGTGGCTACAACCACATGTCCTTGCCCCGTCCAACTTCCCTGATGTATAAGTAGAATGATGGAACCACTTTCAACCTATCACTATGAGATATATTGTTGTACAGTTGTATCAACCTATACCACTGGCCTATATCCAATCTGTACAACTTCTCTGTAATCAATTTGTACTTGAACTGAACATGTATCTACAAAAATAAAATAGGTACTCAGCCTCTAGTGATGTAGCCCACGTATGTATGTTCCCTATATGTTATGCAGCCCGCGTATGTACACTCCCTAACTGTTATACAACCTGTGTATGCCTTCTAGAACTAGGGTTTCCTTTCACTTGAAAATTTTTGACCCTCTATAACTTCTTTCACATAGATCTGTAACATGTCACTGTATCCAAACTGTAAATTTACCCTGTGCATGCATTCCCATCCATAACATTCACTCAAGACAAATATGTCTCTCTCTAGTCATGTTCCATATAGGTGTGTGAAATCATGAAAAAGTATACTTTCCTTCACATGATATTAGTCATCAAACCCTTTCTGATATTCAACCTCTCAAAACATCAACAAATACAATATCTCAACCATGTACCATAAAAACCTTTAGCCATATGCCAAGAAATACAAGATGTGCCTCAACAAGAAGTATCAATGATAAATATACCAGCACTGTATTTTTGTAGATATGACTTATGCAGAAGATCCCATGTAGCCACTAGTCTCTCTAGGGCGAATCCTCAAATCTCTATTTCCATTCCTCATGCATACATCAAAACCAACTATTATAGAAGTAAGACATACCTTTTGAACCAATGGATGGATCTGATGTATCTGAGCACTTTAGACCTTCCTGGAAGCTTGATCTCAAAATCTAGAACCTCTGCATCTTCATCTTCTCAAGTTTCCATGGCTTCACCAACATGTACTCACCCTGTACATATCCAGGCCGCGTACATAATCACCATATACATAGACAGCCCGCGTACATGTACACACCCTATATAGATCCAACCCGCATATCTATGCACCCTATTCGCAGATATCTCACGTACATGTACTCACCCTATACACAAACAACCTGTGTACACCTCAGAAAATAGGGTTTTTTGCATTTGTTGTAATTCCGATAATTTCGTCGTCAACCCTTCGTGCTACCTCAGATGTTCTCCACT
The DNA here is from genome assembly GCA_010110895.2 of Picea sitchensis. Classification (NCBI taxonomy): domain Eukaryota; kingdom Viridiplantae; phylum Streptophyta; class Pinopsida; order Pinales; family Pinaceae; genus Picea; species Picea sitchensis. The sequence goes on from SNQJ01S0002872.1 coordinate 319,663, forward strand.
TCATATGTATCCACAAGTATTTACAATAGGCTTTACACAAGAAAATAGATATACAATATGTACAAGTGTGTCCTTAATGACTGAGCTTTGCCTCTTATTTATATCTTCATGTAGCCTTACACTTTCCTTATTTTAGGGCTTCTCCATTTAAAATAATTTCTTTTGCAAGACACTTTGACTCTTGGGGGATTCTATAAGACTCATGATGGTTCTCCAACTTGATATGGTCATAACTCTCTAACCGTGAGGAGTTATGTGGTGTTCCACATGCCACCGGAAATGGCATGACAAGAACTATGCATCTAGGATAGTTTCAATGACAAATTAATTGTCATTCATCTCATTATTCCACAATTAAGCATGGGTTATATCACTCTGCAAAGCGTCTTCCCATGAGGGATTTCACCATAAGGGGACCACTTTGGATTTCATCCATCTTTACTTCTTATCAACCATGAAAAGACAATAATGAGTCATCTTTACATCAAACAATATTGGGTCCATTACCCAAACCTTTGTTCTACGGGGATTTCTTCAAGGGTTGACATCAATGAAAACCAACCTTAATCAACGTTCTCCCCCTTTTGGCATTCATGGAAACACTCTGATGCAATACTGAAATCATATCACTTATGCTCCCCCTAGAACCATGCCTCTGTCCTTTGCATCTGATAAATATTCTCCCCCTCGAACCATGCCTCTGTCCTCTTCATCTGATAAATCTTTGGTCCCCCTGGAACCATGCCTTTGTCCTCTGCATCTGATAAATATCTCCCCCTTTGTCATCAATGGAAAAGGTACCTTTCCATCCGGGGTTACTCCCCCTGACTGAACTGTCATCTTACAGTGCTTCCTTGTGTACATCTAAGACATATAAGATAAGCATTCAAAAAGAATTCATTTTGGAGTAGAAATAACTCCAAGTCTCTGGTGAAGATATTCAAAGGATTTCCATGGAAGTGGTTTTGTAAAGATGTCTTCCACTTGTTCTTTTGTTCCCACATACTCAACTCTGATGTTCTTTTCTGCAACTTGCTCCCGTAGAAAGTGATACTTGATTGGAATGTGCTTCGTCTTGGAGTGCATCACTGGGTTCTTCGAGATATTGATGGCTCTTGTATTATCACAATATATTGGAATGGGCTCATCATACTCAACCTATATATTTGTCATAGTTTGTTTCATCCAAAGAACCTGTGTACAACATGATGTTGCTGCAATATACTTTGCCTCAGTTGTAGATAAATATACCGATGATTGTTTCTTTCTTAGCCACATTACTAAACACTCACCTAAGTAGAACACTACTCCATTGGTGCTTCATCGGTCATCAATACAACCTGCCCAATCTGCATCTGTGTAGGCAATAGGTGATAGATCCTTTCCTTTTGGATACCATAATCCAAACTCTTATGTTCCTTTGAGATATCTGAAAATCCTCTTTATTGATAATACAGGTGATTCATATGGTGTTGCTTCAAATCATGCCACCTATCCAACTGCCTGCATTACATCTGGTCTGGATGTTGTCACATATAGTAGGTTTCCAATCATTGAACTGTATTTCCTTTGATCTATAGACTTTGAATCATCATCTTTTCTCAACTTGGAATTGGTTTACATGGGAGTGATAACTGGGTTGTAATCTTCTATTCCGAACCTCTTTAGTATTTCTCTGATATACTTGGTTTGAGAAATAAAAATTCCTTGGTTGTTAAGGCAACAAAGTATATAACCAGAAAGAGATAATAGACAGGAAGAAGAAAAGGGAAAAAGGGCTAAGTATCTCACAGAACAACATCTATTGTTCATTTATTAATGCTAATATTTTCAAACCCCTGGTGAGTTGTCACTAGTAAAAGCATAAATTGCAATTCATGGAATAGGGGACATAAGTGTTGGATACCGCAAACCTGGGACCCGATGGTTAGATAATTGGCTAAGTATTGAAAGGAACCGTGGTCGGTCAGGCTCATGGTGTGAAGATATAGATAAATATGAGCATCTGGCAATCCATGAATCCAAGAGGTCGTGATCATAGAGATGCGACTAAATATAGAACCACAAAGGGACAATAGAGGGGATGAAAACAGGGAAAATTTAAGCAGAAAGTGTTTATATTTATTCCAATAGTATTCATATTAATATATTATTTTTGGTCCAAATGTAAAGCATCTTCCAATTTGTAGGATGTTGTCTGGTTCACAAATTTTATTGAAACCCATAAGCAATAGAAAGAGAAAAAAAAGTATATATATATATATATATATAGATGACGCAACATTTTTTATATGCACATATATTATCAAATAGAAGAAGTTCCAATATATGAAAAATATTGAAAAGGAACATGATGTCAACACTTGAGTTGCCTTGTTGAAATAGAGTCATTAATTCATTCTATTTATGGGACCCCGAAGAATGAAAGCAGGACGGGTCCTCCCATTTATTTATTTAAGTATAGAGCAAGCGCCACATAAGTATGGCCTATCACAAATTATTCTTCCATTGTAAAATGTAAGGAGAGAACACAGTAGCCTTTATTTAAATCGAAGTGTTGGGCAGCAGAAAGAAAAGCTTGTCGTCTATGTTTAACGACACAAAAAGAGTACAAAATAAAATAGAAAACAATACCATAGATTGGAAAACACCATACAAAAACCGCAAATATTCTATATTCAAATAAACTAGGTTACAAAATATAGTTGAGATTATTTTCCATGATGACTGTGATTGGGCCTGCCGCCGACAAAAAAAATTAAATATGTACAATAATGAAGTCGGTGGACAATCTTTTATAGATTTCAACTTGATCATCAAATGCTTGATTCGTAAAAAACAACGAGTTGAATATCAATTTTGGGTCTTGGACTTCATTGGTGTTGCTAGCTAGATCTATCCCAGTTTTTTGAATAGCTTGTCTCTTCTAGATATGGCATGCCTGCATTGGTTGGTTATTCAACATTCCATACTTTGCTAACTGTTAATTTCCCTCTATCGTCAAAAACTTGGGGTTTAAAGTGCCTTCCTTGTAATGTTCCTGGTCATTGACATCTGAGACAACTTAGATATGTGATTCAAACCCAATTCAAAGATGAGGGAGTGGTTTTATGTGACATCATATTTGGGGGAAACAAATCTGTTAGCCAACAAAAGATGAGACAAAAAAAAATTCAAGTATGGTGTGATTGTTATTCTCCCTATATTCGATCATCTATTTGGTTGAAAATCCTGCCTGAATATTTGTATGCTAAACTTCTTTATTTTATTGTTGTAAATTGGAAGGGATGTCCAAGTCAGTTACAAAATGTTCCTCTGTTGAAGTACATAACTTCTTCCAGCAGAATAGATCTGGCAAGTGTATCAAGTGCTGCAAACCACATCAAAATATATCTTTCATTGTAGGGGTGGTAGACATCACAACCCACAAAATGGTCTGGAATATTTGGAAGTGGCATCCAATATTACTCCATACCCGAATACACTCAGAAGGAAATTAGAAAATTGGATACTCATGAACATAGGAAACTGTATGTGTGTTTGAATCAACATTCTAAAATTACAGAACGTTTTATGCCAAAGTTGCAACAGACTTGACATACAACCAGTTTCTATGTCAAAAAGTGTTGAGCGACCTTTAGATGTAGTATCAGACTTGACATACAATCAACTTTTGATCACTATTGATACCAATGTCAAGTGTAAGAATTCATGATCCCAGGCTCCAGGTAGTTTCACCTTCAGGCATCCACATTTGGCGATGACCCCATGCTCTAGATAGCTTCGGCTTTGGACATTGACACTAGCGATGGAAATGGGAACAGTGATATTGACTGCAGTGTAGCAATGCGATGAACAAGTAGGGTTGTCATTGTCAAAGCACTTAGACTGCAAGATTGTCGGACCTACAAAGAACATCAACTTTAGTGTTGCTTTGTCACGACAACTACAATGTTGCTTTGAGTACCAAAATCTTTGTACGTTGGGTGTCCTGTGCGATAATGAACTTGACATTAGGTACATGTTAAACATCTATTATCTAACATTGCATTGTTAATGCAATCGCCATAGTGGACAACAGATCGATTGCATTGGCACAAGCAATATTAATTGTGTGATCAATTAACATCCTTGGAGGACGTGAATCCCAAACAACAGCTAAAACTTTTTGAACAACTGTGTGTTCAAAAAATACATTTTTCTATATTTTAAAAAATAAGAAATTGTATTGTTTGAGAATTTTTTTTTTTAAAGTATTGGATCCACTGCAATAGAAGAAATGCATTTTCCTTATCCAAAGCAAGCAAAACAATAGGAATATCGATATTAGGTGGAAACATATCTGGAATACACCACTACATTAAGGTCTCTTCTAAAGAATGAAATGAAATGATTACATGAAGGTGGTAGTAAAAGGTGATTTTCAGAAACCAAATAATTACCTGAAGACGCCAAAGTTCTTGCAGAAGGTGTTAGTATAAAGTAATGTTCAGAAAGTGTTGCAAAGTCCATAATCCGGAATTCCTTCCCATTAAATTTTCCCAGTTACATGTCCATGCAGGAATTAGAAACTTTTGAAAGCGTTGTTCCCTAGTTATATACCCACCTTCAAGTAGGAGGAGAATATTTGTGCAAAGAGGGGCAAGCTCATCGACCCAGATGCAATCATATGCATAGGAATAGTGAAAAAAAATGTGCAATAGCGATAGAAAGTTGATTGTATGTGGAGTCTTTTACTACATCTAGAGGATAGTGAACAAACTTTGACAAAGAATATGATTTTTTTTCAAGTATGTTACCACACCCAGAAGTAGCTCAACAAGCTTGAAATAGAAACTCCTGTAATTTTATGTGGTCATGGACATCTGAGACAACTTAGAGATGCAATTCAGGCCTGATTCAAAGATGAGGGAGTGGTTTTATGTGACATTATCTTTGGGGGAAACAAATCTTGTTAGCCAACAAAAGATGAGACAAAAAAAAAATCAAGTATGTTGTGACTGTTATTCTCCCTGTATTCGATCATCTGTTTGGTTGAAAAGTCTGCGTGAAGATTTGTATGTTGAACTTGTTTGTTTTTTTGTTGTAAATTGGAAGGGATGTCCAAGTCAGCTGCAAAATGCTCCTCTATTGAAGTACATAGCTTCTTCCAATAGAACAGACCTGGCAAGTGTATCAAGTGTTGCAAACCACATCAGAATATATCTTTCATCGTAGGGGTGGCAGACATCACGGCCCACAAAATGGTCTGGAATATTTGGAAGTGACGTCCAATATTAGTCCATGCCCGAATACACTCGGAAGAAAATTATAAAATCAGATAATCATGAACATGAGAAATTGTATGCGCGTTTGAATCAACATTCTAAAATTATAGAACGTTTTATGCCAAAGTTGCAATGGACTTGACAGACAGAAAGTTTCTATGTCAAAAAGTGTTGAGCGACCTTTGGATGTAGTAACAGACTTGACATACAATCAACTTTCGATCACTACTGATACCAATGTCAAGTGTAAGAAGTCATGATCCCAGACTCTAGGTAGTTTCACCTTCAAGCATCCACACTGGAGGTGACCCCAAGCTCCATATAGCTTCAGCTTCAGACATCGACATTGGCGGTGGAAATGGGAACATTGCTATTGATTGTAGTGCAACAATGCGGTGAACAAGCAGGGTTGTCATTTTCAAAGCACTTAGACTGCAGGATTGCTAGACCTGCAAATAACATCGAATTTAGTGTTTCTTTGTCATGACAACTACAATGTTGCTTTGAGTCCAGAAATATTTGGATATTGGGTGTCTTGTGCGATAATGACCTTGACATTAAGTACATGTCAAACATCTATTATCTAACATTGCAGTGTTAATGAAATTTCCATAGTGGACAATGGCTTGATTGCATTTGCACAAGCAATATTAATTGTGTGATCAATTAACATCCTTGGAGGACGTGAATCCCAAACAACGACTAAAACTTTTTGAACAGTCGTGTGTTAAAAAAATACATTGTTCTGTATTTTAAAAAATAAGAAATTGAATTGTTCGAGAATTTTTATTTTTTTTCAAATATTGTATCCACTGCAATAGAAGAAATGGATTTTCCTTATCCAAATCAAGGAAAACGATAGGAATATTGATATTAGGTGGAAACAACTCTGGAATACACCACTACATTAAGGTCTCTTCTAAATAATGAAATGAAATGATTACATGAAGGTGGTAGTAAAAGGTGATTTTCATAAACCAAATCATTACTTGAAGACGCCAAAGTTCTTTCGGAAGGTGGTAGTATAAAGTAATGTTTAGAAAGTGTTGCAAAGTCCATAATCCAAAATTTGTTCCCATTAACTTTTCCCAGTTACATGTCCATGCAGGCATTAGAAAATTTTGAGAGTGTCGTTCCCTGGTTATATACCCACCTTCAAGTAGGAGGAGAATATTTGTGCAAAGAGGGGAAAGCTCATCGACCCAGATGCAATCATATGCATAGGAGTAGTGAAACAAAATGTGCAGTAGTGATAGACAGTTGATTGTATGTGGATTTTGTTACTAAATCTATAGGACGGTGAACAAACTTTGACAAAGAATATGACTTTCTGTCAAGTTTGTTACCACACCTAGAAGCAGATCAACAAACTTGAAATAGAAACTCCTGTAATTTTAGGATGTTGATTCAACTACCCATACAGTTTCTCATACTCGCGACGATCCAAATTTATAATTTCCTTTTGAGTATATTTGTGAATGGAATAATATTTCACGTCATTTCTGAATATTCTAGACCATTTTGCAAGCCATGGTATGTGTGACTCCTCTGACGAAAGATAAATTCTTGTGTGGTCTGCAGAATTTGATACACTTGCCAAATCTGTGTTTGTTGGAAGAAACTATATACTTCAATGAAGGAGAATTTTACAGGTGACCTGAAAGTCCCTTCCAAACTCCCAGTAAGAAAAAAAATAAGTGCAACACACAAATCTTCAGGTGGGCCTTTCAACTAACGAAAGCATCGAATACAGGGATAATATAGGGAGAACACCAATCACAAGATACTTGACTTTTTTTGTGTGTTTGACTTTCTGTTGGCTAACAGAGTTTTTTTTTCGCTCAAATATGATGTCACATAAAAACATTCCCTCCTATTTCAATTGGGCGTGAATGGCATCTCTAATTTGTCTCACATGTCCATCACTAGGAACATTACAACGAAGGCACCTTAAATCCCAACTCTTCGATGATAGAGAGAAATGGGAATACGTATTTAAAATGAATGTTGGAGGATAATAGTATAATATTTCGTACATTTTCATTTAATTCATTTTAATGGAATATTCCCTAGATCTTTTCACTTATTAATGCCAATCATTTTGAATATGTGTGTTGAATAGTCACTACTAACATGAGTTAACATTCCCATATGCAAGCAGATTCTCAAATATGAAAACCTGTAATATATGCACAGTATTAAAGAGAGAAATGACATCAAGACCTCTTTGGATGACACGTTTGTGGATGGTAGTGTGGTAGTACAATATTGCATTGTTATTATGATGTTTCCTTCAAAAAACTAAAATAAACAACACTTTTTGCAAATTTAAAATGGACGCAAAAAAAATTATCAGATCCCATAATATTCGCCTGTTAATGTGTTTCAATGGGAGATGTCCTCGAGCTTTCCTCTTATTAAAGACAATATTTTTGAGCCTGTCTGGTGGGTTGTCAATAGTAAAACCATAATTAATGAGCATTGGGAAGGGAGGAAGGTAATGATTTTAAACTTTTCTGAACCCTGGAGTGCGTGAACCTGTGAAACTTTGAAGACTTGACTAACTATGGAAAGGCAGGTCGAACAGAAGGAGTCATCATAGGTAGAGTTAGGCTTGCGAGTTCGAGGAGTCCGGGGTCGAATTTTAGAGCACGGAATTTTTTGGGTGCAAGATGTATATCTTGAACACGGGTTACCAAAGTTATATAGAACCTATCCGCGAACCCGCGTTCATAAAATTGGCTAAGTATGCAAATGAACAATGGTCGGTCGGACTCATGATGTGAAGATATAGATGGAGATGAAAATTTGTCATTTTTCCACACCGGGAACCCGCGAGCACAGAAACATGAAAAAGTATTGAACCAGAAACACATAATAGAGGGTAAGAACAAAAGGGAAAAATAAGCAAGTTTAGAATAAATTGACTAAGTATGCAAACGAATGGTGGTCGGTCAGACTCATGATGTGAAGATATAGATGGATGAAAATGTATTGCATCAGGCTTATCAAGCTATGCAAGAATGGAACCGCAAAAATGAGACCCACCAATGAATGGAGAAGGACAGAAGCGCATCCCCTGGCCCGCAAACTATAACAAAAGGTCCAACTGCAGATGCAGGATGCCAACCTTGCAAAGTTGAAGCAAACAATAGAAAGAAGCAAATAACAAACTAGTGAAGAATCACCAAAAGGCCCAATTGTAGTTGCAGGACCTTAACCCTGCAAAGTTGAATCAAACAAAAATAAGCAACATCCATCGAACCAAGGAGCAAGCACCAACTAGTCGACCAGGAATGTCGGTGAAGAACAATATTGGCCAAATTCACTATACACAAGATTGTATCAAAAAATTCGGAGGAAAATGTATTGTAACACATCTGTTAAGAAAACATTTCAGGTTCTGAGGCTTGTCAAGTAAACATTTAAGGTTTTGAAGACCATCCAAAGGCCTGCCACTGTGCAAGCAATTAAGAAAGTTGTAGTTTTCATGGTTGGTACTTTTCAATACTAGGAGCATTCAAAATCCTCTTGTTGCCCATATTTGTATGTGATTACTACAACTAGAAAAGTAGGACTGTAATGGTGTCTTCGTCTCGTTCCTGATCGCCAATGTTCGACACAAAACCTACCTCCATTGCAGCCACAGTGACGTATAGGAAAAGGAAATCGTATTTTCTCCCCACATACAAAGATGTTTTGCAAGAGTATTTCAACTCAGGAATCCCCAACAATGAAATTTCTCACCTGCAATCTGCAAATAGAAAAGGAAGCTAAACATGGCACCAAAACCTACCCATCGATGGGGAACGACAGAAGGACAGTTCCAATCGCGGTTGCAAAAACCCAAGCATGCAAAATGCAACAAGACCAACAGGAAAACAAGAAACCAGTGAACAAGCAAGGAGCAAGCATGGACCATTGAACCAATAATTCCCCTGAAGAAATGTGTAGTTTTCATGGTTGGTATTTTTCAATATTGGGAGCGTTCAAAATCCTCTTGTTTTCCATCTTTGTATGTGATTACTACGACCAAAGAAATAGGACTTTAATGTTGTCTTTGTCTCGTTCTTGATCACCAATGTTTGACACATAACCCACCTCCATCATAGCCACAGTGGCATATAGGAAAAGGAAATTGTATTTTCTCCTCACATACAAACATATTCCGCAAGAGGATTTCAACTCAGGCATCCCCAGCAGTGAAATGTCTCACCTGCAAACTGCAAATAGAAAAGGAGACTAAACACAACAACGAAACCTACCCATCGATGGGGAACGATAGAAGGCCAGTTCCAATCGCGGTTGCAGAAACCCAAGCGTGCAAACTGCAGCAAGACCAACAGGAAAACAAGAAACCAATGAACAAGCAAGGAGCAAGCATGAACCACTAAACCAATAATGCCACTGAAGAAGCAAGGAGAAATCATCAACCAGTGAACCAATAATGCCAATGAAGAAAAATAATAGTCTATATTCAATAGGTAGAGAATATTGTACAAGAAATATATATATATATATATATATATATATATATATATATATATATATATATATATAAACTAAGCAAAAAATGTATTGTAATAGGGTCTGTTATAAACATTTAAGGCTATGAGGCCCTCAAGTAGGGTAAGCATTTAGTCCTGCTGTGATTCATTGTGTAAACATTTAAGAAATAAATTCAATGTATTTATTTTCAATTAAAAATTAAAAAGAAATAATGCAGTGTGGTAGCTCTGTTACATACGAAAAAACATTTATTATATTATTTTATAACAATAAAAAAAAAGTAACAATAGTTCGAACAATAGAGGGTATATATATATATTCAAAGGACAAAGTAATATGAAGTGAACTAATAAAAACATGACTCTTTATCTTCAAAACTTCAGATATCCAAACATTTCAAGAATAAAAGTAAAAATTCAGAAAGACCGTATATGATCAAAAACTTTGGATATGCTAGTATAAAGCCTGAGTGGGCCTAATGGTTAAGAACATGTGTTTTCTCTTAAGAGGTCACAAGTTCAAATTCAGAGGGGGGTAGGGTATGTATACCTCCGTAGACTTTACCAGTCAAATCATTGGGCAGAGGGGGGTCCCTTGTCCCACAAATAAGGGGGTCTCATACACCAATTTGGTGTGGCTTAGCCGTGACCTTAAAAATATATTATTATTATTATATTATAAAACATTGGGAATAGCAAAGATGGCAATAAGACCTCCAATCTGTTATCCAATCAGATCATGACATAACGAATTATCGATCGCTATAGTCCCTCTACACCACGAATTATCGCTCGCTATAGTCCCTCTACACCTTCTGTAGAGACTAATAATAAATATTTTAAATTAATAACTACTCATAAATATCTACATAAATATTTAGTGAAAATAAGTGTAATAATAAATATTCCAAATTAATAACTACTCATAACTATCGAAATAAATATTAAGTGAAAATAAGTGTAATAATAAATATTCCAAATTAATAACTACTCATAGCATTTTTTAAATTACTAATTCAAAAGTAACCCTACCTATATCATCATAAAATTTATTTAACCATTTGGTTTTCAATCATATAAAATATAAGGTACATATTAATTTCACGTTGATTTGCAATGCCCTTATACAAAAAAATCTACGGAAAGATAAGATTTGTTTTCAAGTTATTTAAATGATTAAATTATATTTTTTATAAAATCTACATACACAAGCAATATATTTTATAATAATTAATATATAATAAAAATATTCACTAAATTTAAAATATAATCCTATGACATTTTAACATTGTTAAAATTATTGTAAAATAATAATAATATTATTATTTGTCAAAAAATATTATTATATAAAATTTCATTACAATTAAATTTATTATTAAAGATTATTGTTTTACAAAATCCTTTTATGTGTGTATATATAAAGTGCAATATTAGAGTTAAACAAGGTTGTCTCTTGTACCTTACCTTTTTTAGAATATACATTGATAAGTTATAAGTGTGTTTGGAAGAAGGAGGGTGTATCAATCTTTTTATTTATGTTGATGATATTGTTCTTATGGCGAGGAGATATATATAAACTGCAATATCAGAGTTAAACAAGGTTGTCTCTTGTCCCCAACTCTTTTTGGAATATACATTGATAAGTTAGAAGAGTGTTTGGAAGAAACAAGGTGTGTCACTTTTAAAATTTATGTTGATGATATTGTTCTTAGGGCGAGGAGTCCCTATGATATTTACAAGAAACTAAAAATCCTCCAAGATTTCTACTACAATATGGGTATGACTTCTTATTTATGTTGGTTATAGTGTTCTTATGGCGAGGAGTTCGTAGGATCTTTACAAGCAACTAAGAATCCTCCAAGATTTCTACTCCAATATGGGTATGAATGTTACTATCACTCTTCTTATTTATGTTGATGATATCCATTATGGGTATGACTATTGATGAGCATCTAAAACATTGTCATTTTCATACCCTTATTTTTCCATTTTGTACTACTTTTTCCCATCATTTCAGCCTAATATTGAATACAAAAATGTATTTTGTCTCAGGTACATTTCCCCACAACTTATGTCATTTCAAGTGGTTTCAATTTTTTAATTTTTTAAATTATCACAAAATCATGTTATAAATTTAATTTTTTTAATTATAAACCACATTTTTTTCATTAATCTTATTTTTAAATCTACAAAATAAATGAACATAAACTCATTTTTTGAATCATCATGTTAACATATCCTCAAAAATGTTGTACTATTAAACATGCATATTAACCATGTCATTACATCTAATTATATCAACATAAAAAGTAAAAGTTCATATCCCATTAAAAGTTCAACTGAACATTTAACATTTTTCAAGATTTTACAATCGGAAATACTGAAAGAAGATGAACCATTTTTAAATATATGCAACAACATATAAATATGTTCAAATAAAAAGTGTTCAATGCAATCACAAATAATTTGAAAGAAAAACACATTATGCATCAAACTCACTATTGACCAACTAAAATTGTTCAAAGATTTGTTATAATTAACTTAACACTTCCTCTATGAGAAGATGAATAAAAAAATATATAATTAGCGAAATAATGAATATGACAAAAGATACAACAATAGTATTAAAGATGAAATAAAACATGTACATATCACTCGTTGTTTTCATCACCCTCATTATCTTCCTCTCTTGGCATGGTAACATTGTTGTTCTCAAATATATGTTTTGATCTAGGGTCGTGTCTTAATACAAACCACCAATCCCTATCCAACACATCTGGGTAAACAAAAACTTGGTTGCAGTGTTTTGGGAAAACATAAGGTTCCTTAGCTTCATCCCACATCTTTTTAGAGTTGACACATATCATCCGACTATCACGATCTTCCTTTACATTATTCCGATCAAAAGTGTCCCACCACTTGCACCTAAAAATAACACATTGGAAAGAACAGAAGTCCACTCGAATGATCTCTTGTATCTTTCTGACGTAACCTAACTTCCCATGTATGGTGTTTTGATCATGGTGGCTAGCACGACTAGATTGGTCGAACTCAAATTCCACTCCACAGTCTTATGTCATGTGTCCATCATCGACATCCTCTATGAAAAAATGATGTCCATATGCCCACATAGATGGGAACAAATTCACCTATAAAAAAGTGAACAAATCATAGTGTCAATATTTGTCTAATAACCTGACCATTAAAATATAAAATAATATAGATGTACTTACAATTCAAATTTGCATTATGAAGTTAAAATTTATGTACACAAAAATATTATTACTGAGTTGTTGCAACCAATCCCTATGTTTAGTGCATCCTCTTCTTCACACAAGTAACAATCGGATGCACCATATTTCTCTCTAACTTGGTCAACAACCCAATTGTTGGGGCATATCATTGGCATATTTTCTTTTAAATGATCAGGATAAGGCATGCTTCTACCATTTAACAGTCTGAATTCTTTCTTGTCACTTTCACATTTCCTCCTCTTTTGTTCGTATAATGTGACCCACAACTATGTTGCCTCCGAATTGTAAAGAATGAATTTATTGATGACATCAATTTATGAATTCGTTGATGTATTCATGAAATCAAACCAACATATAGTACATATGAGATCATGAAAATATACATTATGAAGTTCAATGTGAATAGTTACTGTGTAGAAATTTGATGAACGATAAGTCACTTACTATTTATCAAGCACATTTTTCCATTAGTTTGTAGAAGCTCCCCTTCTCTTTCGTCTTCACCCCTCTCGTCATCCCAAATCACTGAACCTAGTGTGTTGTCGATCTACTTGATCTACTCACCGGCATAATAGAAAGACTCATATGATATGTACCCCATTGCCATAGAACCCTTGGGTTTTTCCCTTTGACGGAAAAATCCTTTCAATTTCTTCATGTACTTGTCTAAAAAAAAACATCCAATGACATGAGACCACCCCGGCTAATTCAACCTCATCTACTAGGTGAATTAGAAGATGAACCTGCAAGTCCATGAAATTGGGTGGTAGTTCCTTCTCAAACATACAAACAATCTCAGTTATCTCTTGATGCCACTGCGGAATGCTAGCCATATGAATCTGCTTTGATGTGATCCAACGTACAAATGCAGATAATTTAGATATGGCACACCTTAGGTCATGGGGGAAGTCATGGTTCACACACCCACGCACAAGCGGAGGATAATGACACTACAAAGTAAACACATAAAAAATTAATTATGTTTTATCCCATGGCATAAAAATAAAATTTCAAATAATAAAATCATATTTTTGACATATGTCGTACCTTTAGAAGGTTCAAATGGTCATTTGATTTCAACCCAGGCAAATGGTCTTGACTCACAGTGAAGTGATGTTTTACGGAACACCCATATAAAGAATGCACCTTCACACCCAATATAACTTCATTTTTGAAAGAAAGATCTTCTTTCTTCAAAATCCATGGGACATCACCTTCTTTGAAAGACTAAGAGGGGCCAAACTCTCCTCTGCTTTCTTGTCTTGGCCAATGTTTCTTTTTAGGTTTTGAAGAAATAAGATCTCTCCTCAAAGCCAATGTCCCACTTTCTTTCGATGATATGTGCCTCCATAAAGAAGATGAAACATTTATAAATATATGCATGGGATCTAGTAGGTGGGAAATATTAAGATGCTCCTAATAGGGGAGTTCATAAAAGATAGATTTCATTTTCATCCCAATGGGAAATTTCTCAACATAGGTGTCGAAGAATTATGGATCATCGAACATAGTCTCCCCATTTGAATCGAACATTTCTGTAATCTCCTTCTCCTTCTCTCTCTCATATTCTCTAATCCACTTTGTACTACTTTTTCCCATCATTCCAGCCTAATATTGAATATAACAATGTATTTTGTCTCAGGTGCATTTCCCCACAACTTATGTCATTTCAAGCGGATTTTCTAGTATAATTAAGGGAAAGCTAATATTTTATGCTCACTAATGAAAACGTGCTAAGATATTGTTCCAGGAAGAATGTCACAAGTATTGCAAAGGGTTTCTACAACACTAGAACATTGTTGCAACACCCCTCAAGTTGTTGTTGCGATACCGCCATCTTTATCGGGTTGTTTCTACAACATGTTTTCTAATTGTTGTGATCCAAAAAGGATCCAGAGACAACTAAGGATAGCTCATAAATCGAAGAAGCAACTTAGGAAGCTCATAATGGCCTCAGTAGACAGAGAAAGGGAAAAACTTCAAAGTTATAAAAATGCAGTGAAAATGGTATCATCGCGAAGAGTGTGTCGCAAGATTTTGAACGACGCAAATGGTTCGTCAAACGGAGTTATGGATCGAAATATATTCATGGTCAAAGTTTGGTCAACCTAGCCCAGTCAATAGGGGATGAGTTAGCATCCGTACTGATGAAGTCAGCACCAGTATAGATGATGTCAACATCTGTACAACATACATGGCATAGACAAGAGGTCACACATGTCATGCAGATGTCAACATGGTGACATGGTAGCACTAGAGGCTTCCACATGTCACTCATATTTGGAAATTTCAAGTCATTTCATGGACCAATAAAAATGTGCCATGTGGTAGTCTGTACAACCACATGGTAGATAGTACGGTGACATGGTGGCTGACGTGGCAGGCCGAGTTGGCAGCTGAGTTGGTAGACCATACGTTGACATGGCGGGGTGATTGTACAGTGGTTGATGTGGCCCAATGTTTGGTTTGCATGTGGCCTAGTCATGGACTACCACATGGTAGTGGGAAAATTCCCAATGACAACCCAAGAAGGAATTTTCAAAAAATATATATTAAAAGGCTCGGCAGGTCTGCCAAATCCGACGGGACCCTTCCAAATCTGGCGACTAACCGTTAGAATTAGCCACAGCTAAAGTTATCGGAAACAAACCACATTCAAATATATACATCGTTACAATGGATACCCAAATGGGGAGGCTTTCGGGTTCGACCTCAGGACCTCCCCCTTATTCAACACCTTAATACATGCTCCGCTAACCATAAGGCCAACAACCTTCCATTGTTTACTTCACTGAATTTTTTTATTTAAAAAGTGAATCTTCCCAGTGTTGGAGGAGGCATGCGAGGGTACTGAACGACACAAATTTTGAGACAGTCTCATCATTTATTGCAGGTTGTCGGGCATGGAAACAGAGACATATTTTCTCTTGGGCCTGGGAGTGCGAAAGTCGTATCAAAGCATGGAGTCAGTCATTTTTAGGTAATTTGACGCCACAAATTCAATGGTGTTGTCTGTCTTCTGATCTGAGCAAAAATTCTGCATCTTGATTTCAGAATGAGGCATACTTATGTATTTTTCCAAATTCTTTTGCTGAGCTAATAAAAAGGCCTACCCATTTGAGAGCAAGACCCAGAGACATAGTCCACCAGGGATGAACTCTGTTATCAAGTTCATTGTGTTCAAATTTGATGATTACATCTCTTCATTATTGAGGATTTCCTTATTTAATGGTGCACTTTAATTTATGCTCATTTAATACAATTATTTATAAGTCACTTCGATGAAAATATCCTGGATCATGTTGCAACATGTTTCCAATTGCTACAACACCTGCTAGACTATTGTCGCAACATGTTTCTAGCTGCTCCAACACCCGCTAGACTATTGTTGCAACATTTTTTAGTGTCATTGTAATTGAAACACCCATTGTCACCACTACTAGAACGTCATCTCCATTAGTAGTTACACCATTGATCCTCGTCCTGGTCTCACCAACTGTGATAGCTCTAATGAGGTGTTTGTCACACTTAACATCTTCAAGAGGTAGGTGCACCATATTGGAAATTACAAGTGGATCGTTAAAGGTCATTAATTAGAGACAATTAATTGTAAACGATTTGGGGGAAAGAGGAAAAATAGAAAACTAGAGGCTGACAGTCCAAGACAATTGAGGATACTACTTCAATAGATTCCTACCAATTGAGGAGGACACTAAGTCACAAGTACAATTTCCTTGTCTATCATGTTCGAACTGTTGAAATGAAATAGAGAATATCCTCAGGATCTTAGATCATCATGGTTGTCCTCAATTTTTTCTTGCTAAGGAAAGAATAGTGTGAATTATATAATAACCCCGCTCCATTCAAGAAAGGGGGGAGGAGAAAATTATATTACAATCGGAACTATGTTTTACCAGTAAAAAATGTGTTTTTCTGATTCTTCTGCATTTCTTCTATGTTAATGAATATCTAAAGTTCAACTTGTGATTGAATATTTCACCCAATGCCTCATATAGGGAGGTAGGCCCCCCTCCTTAGTTAGGTACTATTGTACTCTAGCATAGACTTGATTTTTTCAATTGATTGTTTTATGGGTTTTTTATATGTTTGGTTATTGTTTACATATTATTATAACATTGGGAGAAAATAATATGTCTTAATAGGTGTATATCTTGTATTCTATCCATCTATTTTATTTAGTTGTTCAAGAATATGTAATCTCGACACTCAATAGAATTCCAGGTTAATTTCATGCATATCTCTTTTAGTGTCATCCACATGATTGAAGGGAGAAAATTATTTCTTATCACATTCACCATTAAAACTAGTAATTGGCCAAGTGTTTTTTTGCAAACTAGATTAGACTTCAATTCATGCAATTTCAATTATATTCAGACCATGTTCACAACACTAAGTGCTTCCAGGTTGGCTGAATTAGTTTAGTTTCAATTTCATTTACATTCGATTGGGATCACAACACTAAGTGATTCTAGGTTGGTTGAATTAGATTAGTCTACCTTCATTTCTTTCAAATTTCCACTCAGTTGGGGTTCACAACACTGTGTTCTTCCAAGCCCATATGAGGTAGTTTAGTATGTTAAGTCCGTTTCTAGCTTGTTGTACTTAGAATTGATGACTTTGTCAGAGATATCTTAAAACTCTCATATTGAGATCAATTGCTTTTGCTACAACCTCACAACTAGAATAGTGTTTGAATGATTTTCCCTGGCATATAAAGTGCATGACAGTTCACAATTTATACATGAATCCTAGATTGATAATTAAACACATAGTATTTCTAACTGTCTTTCTGAGAAATGAGAAAGGTAATTAAAAATACCTTCGTTTTTGGGGAACTATCAATAGTGCAACTTTTTTCTTTCATGTCACTGGAAGCATATTTATCTAGGGGATTTGTTTGTATCTATGTTATTTTCTTTTGTCCCTACTTTTCAACTTTCTTTTGAAGTTGATGTGTTTTTTTTAGCATGTGTGTTGGTTCTATTTAATATAGGATGTTTTTCAAAAGCTCATTAAAAGGGGTAGAGACCCAAAAGGTTGATTCAATAGTTCTGCGCAAAATTCCCCACAAACTAACATTGTAGGGAAACAAACTTAGGGATAGGGATCCAACCATCCTAGTTACCTAACACATACAACTAGCTCTCTGGATAAAAAAAATATCAAACCTCCCTTTGCAAAATCAACAGATCCATCCCAGGTAGCATCTTCAATACAATCAAAAATATTATTTCTCAAGGACTCTCCAATGGATGAAAAACCAAGCCATGATTTTGAAGAACCTATCAACTCAATCAGTCCTACAAGGTTCCCATAGAAATGGGAGGAAATTTTCCTATGGTTTATAAGAGAAATGGTTGAAGAAACAAACCAAGTTGTGAATATGGAAGTCGTCACCTTTGACTTTCCAATCAGAAATACAGATAAGGTGACTCAAATGAAGATTATTCCACACTTTGTTTTTCCAAACTTTCATGGTTTGGTTACCAAGGACCCAGACACATTTTTGTTTTAATTTGACATCCTTTGTAGGAGTTACAATTACATTTATGACACACATGGGTTGAAGCTCTTTCCAACCACCCTTAAGAATGTTTCCCTCTGATAGTTCATGGGACTCTATGGGAACCACATCACTACATGGGCACATATGGGAAAGGTGTTCCTTGAAAAATACTAGGACTACTACAAGGATAAGGATCAATGATAAGAAGTGTTTAGAATGACTCGGAAGGAGGATGAGATCATGGAAGACTTCATGAAACTCTTCAAATACAATTTACAACGATCAAGACAAAGCTAGTTATATCTAGAGACAAAATGAATCTTATTTCTAAGAGGGTTCATAGATTACTGTATTGATATCTTGAACCTGATGAGAGGTGGTGATATATACCAGCAACCTTATGAAGTTATTTTCAAACTGTGTCAAAAGTACTCCAAAAGGAATCCACGACCAGGAAAAGGGAAAAGGGACACGTTGACAAGGATTAATGGGACATCCAGTGGGGGAGTCACTCAATCTTAGATAGGTAATATGCTCAAGTATCTCAAAATAGATATACTAAATTCATTAAGCTCCCAGTTAGATACTCTATGATGCAGGAGCATCGCTCACTCACCAAGCGAGCCAACACATTGAGAGGAAACAGCTGGATAGCGCCAGCACGTATTTTTGAAATAATTGAAAGTTGTTGTGCCGCTCTTTAATGAAGTCGTTCATAAAGAAGCACACTTGTATTGTAAAGGGGACCTTGAGCCTTTAAGCTCTCGTCCTTAGTAGATAGGAAGGAATTTAATAGATTTAATGCAGGTAGATAGGATATTTATTTCTAGATTTGATAGCTTTAAATTTCGAGAGGGAAATGGGATATAGACACCCTCCTTTGTATTATTGTAACATTAGCAACATTAGCAACATTAGCAGCATTAGCAGCATTCAGAAGAGAAGAGCGAGCAGAGAAATTGTGTGCAGAACCACCATGTACAAATATTGAATTAATAGAAAGCTTTGATTCAATTCCATGGCTGTGTTATTCTCTGTGTGTTGTTGATATTATGCTTATGAGTATTTGATTTTGGTTGTTCACTTGCTTTGATATGCTGCGGATGTGATTTCATGATTGAATTGAAATCTGAGAGAAGGAGTGAATGAGTTTCAATTGTTTCTCTAAGTGAGCCAGAGAATTCCTGCAAGGAGTGCAGTTGAATTTGTCCACAAGGAGTGAGTGACTGCAGGGTTTACTTAGGCTAGCTTTTGTTTCCATTCATCTCAGAAGTGTAGATTTGGCACCGGAGCCGTGCAAGGCATGCGCAGGCTGGATGAGGACTCAGAGTTGCGATTCTGAGAAAAGGGGAATTAGGACTGCTATAGGTGAACGCGCAGAGTCGAGGAAGCTTCAACACTTGGTCGTGTCGAAGAGTTGCCGCAAGGAGTGTGTGCAGCAAGTCCTCATAAAGACTTTTGAAGCGAAGACAAGCTCAAGAGGAATAGGCCTACAGTTCACAGGGGGAGAATTGCAGGAGTGTTGTGGAACGCTGGAGAGAAGCTCCACGGGTTGGCGAGTGTTTGAACAAGTCTTCACGAAGGAAGTGTTTGTTTCGTCTCACAAGAAATATCAGAGGACGAATGGACGGTTGAAATCTTTTGGAGAGATTCCACAAGAAACCGAGGACTGTCAGGTCTTGCAAAGGTGTACAGAGACTACAGTGCGAGCATTTTGAAGTTCAAAACTAAGGAGGAAGTAGCACTGTCGATCTGGGTTCATGGGAACCATTAGTTTTGCACGTGCCATCGCATATCGGCATATCGGGAATTGAAGCACCAAGGCGTTGGAACGGGAGTTACGATATCACGATCTGCGATATCCCGAGAGGATCACAATCATTGATCGTGGGGACGCGTGTCAAGGAATCCTATCTAATCGGGGTTCGGAGAATCGGGGTTCTCGACGGGAGAGAACTCTTGCATGACGGATTCGCGATTAGCGATATCCCGAAGGTGACATGGTAGTGTGGGACCTCGGAAGCTAATGGAGTACAGGTGGCATTGTATCGGAGGGTCGGCACATCGGGGTTCGAAATTTTACAATTCCGAGTGTTGATATCGTGAGTAGCGATATCCCGATAGGGAAAACTCCGATAATAGAAGGGAGAGAGTCAACGATTGACCCATGTCGGGTTTCAGGGACT
Source organism: Picea sitchensis (assembly GCA_010110895.2). Taxonomy (NCBI): domain Eukaryota; kingdom Viridiplantae; phylum Streptophyta; class Pinopsida; order Pinales; family Pinaceae; genus Picea; species Picea sitchensis. The sequence continues at coordinate 340,405 of SNQJ01S0002872.1, forward strand.
TGTGAGGCATAGAACACGCAAACATCGAATTCACGATATTGCGAATTCCGATTTTCCGATTGTTAAGGGAAATCATTGGAGAGTGTTGTGGGTGAAGAATTCCCGAAGGGGAATTAGAGGAGCATTGACGCTCTTTGGGCCAAGGATTTGAGAAGGTCCTGGTGGGAGCGATCGTTCTCCATGGAGTGGGGAAGGTTGTCGTCAAGTGGTATCAGAGCGGGAAGACTCTTTGTTTTCTGTGACAGAGAGAGAAAGAAGATTTCATCATGCCACCGAGAAGGGAAAGATAATCACCAGACCCGGAAGACAGGGAGGTGAGAAGAAGAGGCAGGCCGGCAGGAAATCCAGAAATGGAGCGCCAAATGAGAGATCTCCGAGCAAGGCTTGAGGAGATGGAAACAACACAGAGACGCGGAGCTGGTTCAAGGGATCTTAGCGATTTCGAAGTAGAAGAGGAAGCTAGACATGCCGAAGAAGTCACAACAGAAGATGCATCAACAGAATGGTTGATTAAAGCTATTTCCAGGATGAGTTCCAAGACCAAAATGGACGTTCCAGTCTATGAAGGAAGCCTGGATGCCGAAGAGTTGTTGGACTGGATCCGAGCTCTTGACACCTACTTCGATTATGAGGATATCGAAGAGGATAAGAAGGTAAGGCATGATGTTACCAAGTTGAAAGGACATGCAACCTTATGGTGGGACGAGCTACAGGCAGATAGACGTTCCAAAGGAAAACAGAAGATTAAAAGCTGGGATAGGATGATCACGAAGATGAAGGCGAAATTCATCCCCAGGGATTATCAGATCACTCTATTCAGGCGAATGCAGAACCTGAGACAGACGTTGATGACGGTGAAGGAATACACCGAAGAGTTTTATAAGCTCAATATCAGGGCAGGTCATCGGGAGAGTGATGATGAGAAGGTGGCGAGATATCTGAATGGTCTGAGATATGACATTCAGGATGAATTTATCATGTTAACCATCCGAACAGTTGAGGATGCGTACCAGATGGCTCTGAAATCCGAAGAGAAGCTGAGCCAAAAACAAGGACAACGAGGGCGAGGCAGAAGTCAACCCAGAGGTAAGGCAGTTGCCCAGGAGAAATTCCAGAAGCCTAAGGAGGAATGGAGGAAACCTCAGGGGAATATTGAAAGAGGCGGAACCTCACAGAGGCAGTCGTATGTTGAGCAGAGAGGACAGCAAAATGATCAGCGAGTAGATTATGCTGATGCAAACACACTTCCTCGTACTAGAGGTCGAGGTAGAGGAAGAGGAGGAGTTATCACATGTTTTACATGTGGGAATAATGGGCATAAGTCATTTGAGTGTCCAGAGAAGAAGAAGGATGTAGGAGAAGCTCACATCACTGAGGCGCAGAGGCGTGATGCTGAGAATGAAGATGCAGATAGCGGAAGATCGCTTGGGATGCATAAGGTCCTTTTAACACCTGAGAAGAAGGTGGAAAGCTCAGTACAGAGGAGCAGACTGTTTAGAACGGCTTGTACAACCAAGGACAAGAAATACAAGGTCATCGTGGACAGCGGAAGCACTGATAATCTCGTTTCGACAGAGATGGTGGAAAACCTAGAGCTGGAGACAACTAAACACCCGAGTCCGTATAAAGTCTCGTGGCTGCAGAAAGGACATCAAGTAAGTGTCACTAAACAATGTTTAGTTGAATTCAAAATTGGGAACTATCATGATCAAATTCTGTGTGATGTTATTCCCATGGATGTCTGTCATGTATTGCTGGGTAGACCATGGCAGTATGACCGAAATGTGATTCATGACGGGAAGATGAACACATATACACTGGAGAAAAATGGGAGAACCCATAAGTTACTTCCGATAAAGGATAAAGAAGTGAAGCCGGAAGTAAACATCACAATTCTTCTCATGAGTGGGAAGGAGCTTCTCACAGAGATGGAGAAGAACAAAGATCCACAATTCTTTGTGGTCAGGAAACTGAAAATTGTCCTGACTAGCACAAGAGTGGATGACTTGCCAGAAGAGATTCAGGAACTGTTGGGAGAGTTCCCTGATATCATCGTGGACGAATTACCTCATTCATTACCACCGATGAGGAGTGTGAGTCACCATATTGATCTCATACCGGGAGCTAGTTTTCCGAATAAAGCAACATACAGGTTGACACCCCAAGAGAATGAGGAGGTCAAGAACCAGGTCCAGGATTTATTGGATAAAGGACTGGTCAGGGAAAGCTTGAGTCCGTGTGCTGTACCAACAGTACTAAGTCCAAAGAAAGATGGAGGCTGGAGAATGTGTATAGACTCCAGAGCGATTAACAAAATCACCATCAGATACAGATTTCCACTGCCGAGAATGGATGATCTGATGGATTGCCTAAGCGGGGCAAATTATTTTTCAAAGATAGACTTGAAAAGCGGATATCGCCAGATTCGCATGAGGGAAGGTGATGAATGGAAGACAGCATTCAAAACAATGGCCGGTCATGCCGTTTGTCTTGACAAATGCGCCGAGCACATTCATGAGACTGATGAATGAAGTCCTAAGGGAATTCATCGAGAAGTTTGTAGTCGTATATCTGGATGATATATTGATCTTCAGTAAGACGAAGGCTGAACATCTGAAACATTTGGCCATTGTGATGAGAAGACTGCAGCAAGAGAAGATGTTGATCAACATGAAGAAGTGTTCATTCATGAAGACAGAGCTCATTTACTTGGGTTTTGTTGTTTCAGCAAATGAGTTGAAGATGGATCCTGAGAAGGTGGAAGTGATCAAAAATTGGCCATCACCGAGAAATGTTTTCGAGGTGAGGAGTTTCCATGGTTTGGCTAGTTTCTACAGAAAATTCATCAGGAATTTTAGTGGAATTAGCACCGCGATGATGGACACAGTGAAGAAGCGGCATAAGACTTTTCACTGGACATCAGAGGCTGAGAGGAGTTTCAATTTGTTGAAGCGGAAGATCACAGAGCAACCAGTGTTAGTGTTGCTAGATTTTCAGAAGACATTTCAGGTGAAATGTGATGCAAGTGGGTATGCTATAAGAGCGGTCTTAAGTTAGGAGGACAGGCCAGTTGCATATTTCAGCGAGAAGCTGGATGACGCAAAGATGAAATACTCCACGTATGATAAAGAGTTTTATGCTATCATACAGGCATTAAAGAAGTGGAGACATTACTTGATCCCGAAAGAATTTGTATTGTACAGCGATAATCATGCATTGCAGTTTGTGAGTCAACAGGATAAGTTGAATCAGAAACATGCAAAGTGGGTAGAGTACATGCAGAATTTCACGTTTGTGATCAAACATATTTCAGGAACTGCTAACAAAGTAGCTGATGCTTTGAGCAGGAAATGTTTGTTGCTGCAGGAGTTCCGAGTCAAAACTTTGGGTTTTGAAAATCTTAAAGATATGTATGCAGGTGATGTGGATTTCGGAGAGGCGTACGAAGCAGCCGAGAACCCAGTTCTTAGAGACAGGAGCCCATGGATAGATTACATGATCCAGGAAGGATTGTTGTTCAGAGGCAATCAGTTGTGCATTCAAATTGCTCCATGCGGGAGAATTTGGTGAAGGAGAAACATAGCGGTGGATTAGAAGGACACTTTGGTCATGATAAAACTATCACAAAGCTGAGTGAATCGTATTTTTGGCCGGGCATGCGAGCAGATGTCAAGAGGTTTGTTGACAGGTGTCGAATTTGTCAGCATTCCAAAGGCCGAAAGCAAAATGCAGGGTTTTATCAGCCATTACCCATACCTGAGAGGCCATGGGAGGCAATCAGCATGGATTTTGTATTGGGTTTACCGAGAACGCAGAGAGGGGTTGATTCCATCTTTGTGGTGGTGGACAGGTTTTCAAATATGGCACATTTTATTCCGTGTCAGAAGACTAGCGATGCGACCCACATCATAAATTTGTTTTTCAGGGAGATTGTTAGACTTCATGGATTGTTGAGAAGCATAGTCTCGGACAGGGATACCAAGTTCATAGGTCATTTTTGGAGGATGCTATGGAAAAATCTAGGGACTAATTTGGATTTTAGTTCAACTTACCATCCACAGACAGACGGACAGACCGAGGTGGTCAACAGAAGTCTGGGAGACTTGCTGAGAAGCTTGGTGATGGAGCACCATGGTAGCTGGGACAACATATTGCCACAGGCAGAATTTGCGTATAATGACTCTGTGAATCGAAGCACGGGGAAGAGTCCATTTTAGATTGTGTATGGGACACAACCGAGAGGAGTTTCTGAACTCAGGGAGTCAGAACAGACTGCGACTAGCAGTGCTAGTGCAGAAGCATTCGTTGAGGCGATGCAGGAACTTCACAGTCAGGTGAAGCAATGATTGATTGATTCAAATCAAGAGTATAAGCACATAGCAGATCAGAGGAAGAGACAACTTCAGTTTGAAGTTGGGGATCTTGTTCTAGCACATTTGAGGAAGGAAAGGTTCCCAAGGGGAACATATAACAAATTGAAGATGAAGAAAATCGGACCATGCAGAGTCCTGAAGAAATTTGGCGAGAATGCTTATGAGATTGAATTGCCGGATGATATCGGGATATCTCCGATATTTAACATTTCGGATTTATACCCATAAAAGGCTGGAGAAGCAGAGACTGGAACTGAGGAACCAGTGATCTAGTGGCAGAAGCAATTACCAGTCGCAGAAAAGCCACAGATGGAGTACATACTGGACAAGCGAACAGGTAAGAAAACCAGACGAAAGCAGTATTTTGAGTATCTGGTGAAATGGAAGAATCACCCAGTGGAGGATGCTAGCTGGGAAAACGAAGCCATGATACAGAAGCATGGGCAGACCGTGCAGGAGCTCATGGACAGGAGCCCATGAAAGTTTTCAAGCCGAGGAGTATGATGCAGGAGCATCGCTCACTCATCAAGCGAGCCAACACATTGATAGGAAACAGCTGGATAGTGCCAGCACGCATTTTTGAAATAATTGAAATTTGTTGCGCCGCTCTTTAATGAAATCGTTCATAAAGAAGCGCACTTGTATTGTAAAGGGGACCTTGAGCCTTTAAGCTCTCGTCCTTAGTAGATAGGAAGGCATTTAATAGATTTAATGCAGGTAGATAGGATATTTATTTATAGATTTGATAGCTTTAGATTTCGAGAGGGAAACGGGATATAGACACCCTCCTTTGTATTATTGTAACATTAGCAACATTAGCAACATTAGCAACATTCGGAAGAGAAGAGCGAGCAAATAAATTGTGTGCAGAACCACCATGTACAGATATTGAATTAATAGAAAGCTTTGATTCAATTCCATGGTTGTGTTATTCTCTGTGTGTTGTTGATATTATGCTTATGAGTATTTGCTTTTGGTTGTGCACTTGCTTTGATATGCTGCGGATGTGATTTCATGATTGAATTGAAATCTGAGAGAAGGAGTGAATGAGTTTCAATTGTTTATCTAAGTGAGCCAGAGAATTCCTGCAAGGAGTGCAGTTGAATTTGTCCGCACGGAGTGCGTGACTGCAGGGTTTACTTAGGCTAGCTTTTGTTTCCATTCATCTCAGAAGTGTAGATTTAGCACCGGAGCCGTGCAAGGCGTGCGCAGGCTGGATGAGGACTCAGAGTTGCGATTCTGAGAAAAGGGGAATTAGGACTGCTGCAGGTGAACGCGCAGAGTCGAGGAAGCTTCAACACTTGGTCGTGTCGAAGAGTTGCCGCAAGGAGTGCGTGCAGCAAGTCCTCATAAATACTTGTGAAGCGAAGACAAGCTCAGGAGGAATAGGCCTACAGTTCACAGGGGGAGAATTGCAGGAGCGTTGTGGAACGCTGGAGAGAAGCTCCACGGGTTGGCGAGTGTTTGAACAATTCTTCACGAAGGAAGTGTTTGTTTCGTCTCACAAGAAATATCAGAGGACGAATGGACGGTTGAAATCTTTTGGAGAGATTCCACGAGAAACCGAGGACTGTCAGATCTTGCAAAGGTGTACAGAGACTACAGTGCGAGCATTTTGAAGTTCAAAACTAAGGAGGAAGTAGCACCGTCGATCTGGGTTCGTGGGAACCATTAGTTTTGCACGTGCCATCACATATCGGCATATTGGGAATTGAAGCACCAAGGCGTTGGAACGGGAGTTACGATATCGTGATCCGCGATATCCCGAGAGGATCACAATCGTTGATCGTGGGGACGTGTGTCAAGGAATCCCATCTAATCGGGGTTCGAAGAATCGAGGTTCTCAACGTGAGATAAATCTTGCATGATGGATTCGCGATTAGCGATATCCCGAAGGTGACGTGGTAGTGTGGGACCTCGGAAGCTAGTGGAGTATAGGTGGCATTGTATCGGAGGGTCGGCACATCGGGGTTTAGAATTTTACAATTCCGAGTGTTGATATCGCGAGTAGCGATATCCCGATAGGGAAAACTCCGATAATAGAAGGGAGAGAGTCAACGATTGACCCATGTCGGGTTTCAGGGACTCGTGAGGCATAGAACACGCGAACATCGAATTCACGATATCGCGAATTCCGATTTTCCGATTGTTAAGGGAAATCATTGGAGAGTGTTATGGGTGAAGAATTCCTGAAGGGGAATTAGAGGAGAATTGACGCTCTTTGGGCCAAGGATTTGAGAAGGTCCTGGTGGGAGTGATCGTTCTCCAGGGAGTGGGGAAGGTTGCCGTCACTCTACAATTGAAAAAGAAATGGAAGGAGGCAGAATTGGCTTTAGTTATTTTTTCTCGAAATGTAAAAAAAGGCATCCATTAAAGGAGTGTCCAATTTATCAAATTGAAATATGTGAGATCTTAAAATAAGAACACTCCACTAGAAAGTGCCCCTCCTTACCTAGTTTAAAAGTAGTCTATCAGTAAATAAGTGGGAAGGAGGATTAGTTATGTATTATTACACAAAAATGACCATGGTCGCCCCGAAATCAAGGTATGTCTCGAGATCAATCTCAATGTTTCACTTCTTATTGGACTAACACCTCCATGAAATATCATCCCCAACAATGGTATCCACCTAATCCCTCCAACTCACAATGGATGTCTCCATCACCCCAAAACAATCCTTTGAAACAGGGGTGGAGAAACCCACCTTTTGGGGGACCTCAACAGTCATTACCGCAAAAGCCTACAACACCCCAACCTCCACCCCAACTTCAACAAACTAACCAACCTCCTCCTCGATCACAAATCCCTTCAAAACCTATTCTTAATCCCAATAACAAACCAACATAACAATCATATGTTATTGGATTTTCATTTTACTATGCTTACTCTATCTCTTCCCTGGAACGTCAAGATATACACATAAGATATGGAAAAACCACAAATCAATGAGCCTTAATAGTAACTATAATATACTATGAGGAAGAAGCTCCAATTGAAAATCCTTCAACCCAACAACCCCCTACTTTGAATTTAGATAAAAATAAGGAGGTGCAGAGGACACGTTTTCCATAAAGACTAAATATCAACAACCCTCCTACTCAATCAGAATTCAATTTCCTAGGGGAACTCAAGAATGTGTGTGCCAAAATACCTCACAATTTATCAAATATGTCCCAATATACTCAAAATCCATTAGGGATTTATTTCTACAAAGACTAGGTAGAAACATGAAACATCCCTAGACAATGCATGTGATAGGAAAATTGGAAGACTTAATGCTCAACAGAGTTTCCAAACCCAAATATTCAAACCCTTTTAGTCTCATAGTTGATGTTCATATCAATGGGACCACCATCCCTAATACCTTAATTGACCTAGGGGCCTCCATAAACGTGATGACTCGAGAAACCATCAGAACCTTAGGCTTGACAGGCCTTAGATAAACCCCAACAATGTTACAGTTGGCAGACCAATCTACTGTAAAATCAGAGGGAATCCTAGAGGATGTAGTAATATCGATAGAATCCTAAGAGTACCTTGCTAATTTTATGGTCTTACAACCCAAGAATTATTTCGGAGGCTACCCCAAGATTTTGGGACAGACATGGATGGAAACTATTAACACCTATATTGGTTGTAGATTAGGGAGCATGACAATTACTCATGGAAGTTCAACAAAGAAACTCTCTTTGTACCCCTAGAACAATCCCAGTATCAAACCAGAAACACCTATTTTGGTGTATGACGAGGAGGATGATAAGGAGGAGGTTTCCCAACAATTACTCTCAGTAGAAAAATATCTTATTGTCAGAGAAAAGACGAAAGATGACAAGATTGATGATTTCATAGATTTCTCCTCATCATTTTCCCAACATATCCTTAATTAGATACTAATCATGCATGCTCAAGAAAACCCCTCTATGGTTGATGCACCACCAATACCACAATAGACACCCATTATTGAAATCCTTAAGTCTCTTACCAAACTAGTAGAGATTAGCCCAGTGAAGTTTTTGAACATTAACCAGGGAATGTCTGAACCAGAAAAGTAATGACTCATTGAGGTCCTAAGAAAATATAGAAATTCTTTCTCCTGGGACTACATAGATGTGAAGGGAATCCACCTAGACTTGTGTACACACCATATATACATCAAAGAACAATCCAAAACCATTTTCTAACCAAAACACAAGTTGAACCCAACATGGAAGGAGATAGTTAAGGAAAAAATGTAGAAATTACTCTATGTAAATTTCATCTATCCTATCTTCGACAGTAAATGGGTCTCCCTTATCATTATAGTTCCCAAAAAGAATGGTAAATGGAGGATTTGCATTCACTATAGGGAGTTAAGAAAATCCACCCACAAGGACCATTTTCCCCTACCCTTTATTGACCAAGTGTTGGACACATTGGCTGGGAAGAAATACTTATCTTTCCTCAATTGGTTTAGTGGATATAACCAAGTTCAAATTACACTTGAGGATCAAGATAAGACCACATTCACCTTCCCACAGGGAAATTTTTCATATAGGGTGTTTCCATTTGGACTTTGCAATGCTCCAACTAACTTTCAAAGGGAATTTCTTAGTATATTTTTCGATCTCATTCATGAATGCGTAGAAGTATATATGGATGATTTCATGACATATGGTGACACCTTCATATCAGATCTCATTCACTTAGATAAATTACTTAAGAGATGCATGGAGTCCAATGTCACTCTCAACAATGAAAAATGTACCATGATGTTAATAGAAGGTATTGTCGTGGGGAATCACATATCTCCTATAGGTATATGATTGGATCCATCAAAGATAGAGGTAAAACTCAAACTCCCTCCCCCAGAAACACAAAAAGAGGTAATATTTTTTCTAGGAAATGTTGGATATTATAGATGCTTTATGGAAAATTTTACAAAAATCGCATGCCCTATGTTCCTATTACTCAAAAAGGATGTTGAATTTAAATGGAATGACAAGTGCTAGAGTGATTTTTGAATAACTAAAGGAGAAATAAAAAACAACACCTATCCTTAGGGGAGTAGATTGGTCCTTGCCATTCCACATATCCACGAACACATCAGACACCACCATTGGAGTTGTTCCTAGACAACAAGAAGAACCACATAATCCATATGCAATATAATTTATCAATAAGAATCTTATATATGTTTAGTTAAATAATAAAGTCACAGAAGAATAGCACGTCCATGTTATAAATAAGTTTCACAATTACATAACTAGATATCCTATAATTATACACATTGATCATGTTGTTATAAGCTATTTGATTAATAAACCTATCACTCATGGCAGGGTGACCATATGGTTACTATTGTTACAAGAGTTTGACATTACCATCATGAACAAACCAGGGAAAGATAACATCATTTTTTACTTCCTTTCATGGCTTGTTAATGATGGGAATGCACCCCCAGTTGAGGACACCTTTCCTGATGAGCACCTTTTTGCAATGTCTAATAACTCACTATGGTTTGTAGATGTCACTAATTACTTGTCTGCAAGAAAAATTCCATCACACCTACCACCAAAAGAACAACAAAGGGTCGTCAAGAAAAGAGACAACTATTCCTGAATTGAAGGATGTATTTTCTACAGGATTGGACTCTATCATCTGGTGCTATGTAAGGGAAGAAGAGATTTATGACATCCTGAAAGCATGTCATGATGGGCCCTGCAGAAGACACTTCATGGACAAAATAACATGCTATAAATCACTCCACCTTAGATACTATTGGTCGAATGTCTTATGTGATTCTAAGGAGTATGTAAAAATGTGTGACAGTTTCCAAAGTATGGGATACCTAGTTCAATTAGACGAAATGAATTTATAGACACAACTGGTAGTGGAACCTTTTGAGAAGTGGGCCCTTTATTTCATAGCACCTATTAACCCTCCATATTGGAAAAAAATCTTACATATTGGTGTGCACAGACTACATTGCAATGTGGATGGATACAAATACCCTTCCGACAACCAAAGAACATGATGTTGCAAAATTTCTCCATAGAGAAATGTTTATCATGTTTGGGATACCCAGGGAAATTGTTATATATGGAGAATATCAATTCACCTCCAGCCACCTTAGAACCATTATATATTTTTACCAAATTAAGCACAATATAACTACGCCATATCATCCACAGGCCAATGGGAAAGTGGAATGAACAAATAAAATCCATCCTTGAGACCATCCTGAAAAATATTTTTCAACTTCATCTCAAGGATTGGGTAGAAAAAATTCTAGATGCATAATGGGCATACAAAACCACCTGGTGAAACACCATAGGATGTACTCCATACGAGCTTGTGTATGGGAAGCAAGTTATTTTTCCCATAGAGATCGAAGTGAATAATTTGAGGACTACACTTCAATTAGTGAATTGGACAAACTTCATCTAGTTTCTTTGCATCATACATCTATAATTCAGTAACAAAAGGATAATTGGCATGACAAGTTCATAAAGATGAAGGAGTTCTCAGTTGGATATTGGGACTTTCTATTCGACTTGAGATTCAAATACTTCAAAGGGAAATTTTTCACTCGATTTTTAAGCCCTTATGATATTGAGGTTGTATATGAAAATGGGGTCGTAAAACTATGAGCCATCGATAAAGCCAAAATTCCATTAATGGCCAATGGGCACAAACTTCGATTGAATACAAAGTCACTATCCAAAGAGACCTTTTTTAGAGGTATAAACAATGGATGGAGCAATAATGATCTTGAGATTGTTCGCATGGGAGGATCCCCAATCGTTAAATAAATAAAAATTACTAATCACGAAAACTCTTTCTTAGGGTGCAATTAGGCAAGTAATGTATGAAAACTAGTTAATGGCAGATACTACCCCCCAAAAAACAGATTTTTGTATTCTTATAATAAATACATGAATAATGGGACACTTTTAGAATTTTTTTGATGGTTATGTCAAGCCCCCATTGTTCATGAAATTGCAGGGACCTCATCATTTCTCTAATCCTTTTGATTTGTAGGATATCTCCAATCATTTCTTGAGTTGCAGTTGTTCAGATCACAAAATCATGTTGTTGTGACACCATAGCTTAGAGGGACTGTTAAAACATGAAATTATTGTTGCAATACCATCATGTCGCTATTTTGGGAACAAAATTGGAGACCAAGGTTCTCGGAGGTTACCGAAAAAGGTACTATTGTAGTCTACTAGCGTTGGAATGTTCAACCTTATGCAAGGGAAGGAGGTCTCACCTAAAGTGCTGCCAAGACTTGTGTGTAATAAAGTGAGTTAACAAGGACATACCATCAGATCTAGCGTATTACAAGGAAGATTCATAATTTTAAATGTGAATTAATATCATATCATTAGAAGTATAAATCGGGTTATGCATTTGATAATCCATGTTCTGCACCATAAAGATAAGTGCATACATCACAAAATCTTGTTAAACAATATCACAACTAGGAAATACACAAAATAGGATAGGTCACACAGAAGAAAGATCATGCATTCATCCATATAATAATAAAAAAATGGATATCCAAATAATCCATTTTGTATTATCATATCACAGACTAGCATACATGGAGCATTTATTTCATATCAAGAATTATACAACATAACCAATTACAAAAGAAGAATAGGAATCGAGCAGTAATAGTCTAACAAATTTCAATAATAATGTGATATCTTAGAATTAGCAAGTTTATGTAACAATTAGAAAATAACAGTAACAATAACATCTAAGAAAAAATAGTAGCGGTAATCAACAATTATCCATTTCCCATTCCATTTTCCCCAATTTGTATCATTCCATTGGCTTCTTCTTGATTATGCTTCTATGGTTTCTTGATTTTGTTTATGTCTTTTCCTGTGCTCAAAGATTCTAGACCTTTCTGCTTCTTCCTCTAGCCAGCATATGATTTGTATTCACTACTGGTATGTTGGTAGTTATCTTTCCGCTCAACGTAGCTACTTTTTTATGCGTCTAGCCTTCCCCTTCCCTTATACACTTTCCTGAAAAACTATGATCTTTCCACAAAACTGGATGATTTTCAAAAAAAAGGTCCCAACAGACCTTGACCATAATATTTGACTCGTACCGATTTAACCTTCTGTTATTTTGTTTTGGTCACCTTCAAATGAAGGGCCCAACTCCGGTACAATTGCAAGAGCCTACTCACGGAAAGTGTCATAGTGTGCCACCCGATCTTGCCATTTCCTTGCCAAAATAGAGGTGCCTGCAAAACATTCTTGTGCAGTGTTGACAGCAGGAACCTCAATCTTGGTAGCCAACGAAGCATTCCACTCTATGTTGGCAAGGGATTCCAAATTTTGTAGCAGAGCATACTCATGTTGGAATATAGGGCTGAATTACTGAAGTGTTGTCTTTGTAGCTCTGTTAACCTCATCCATCACATCTAGGAGGTCATCCTCAACTTGTATCTCGAAAAACTTAGTCTCTTTCTTGATAGGGTCAGTAAGGGCCAAGACTTTTGTATGCATCTGCTTAATCGTAGTGAGAAACTAATCGATAGGCTTACTACGTTGGTCCAACGAGCCAACCCAGTTCGTGACCATATCAAAGAGTCGAAAGTATTCCTTGATCTGGGAATGATGCAAGGACTTGACAGTGATGTCATCCTCCACTGCTTGTCTAAGCTTCTAGAGGAGATCTTTGGATTGATCCTTTTCCTTTAACCTAAATTATACTACCCCTTGTTGTAGGGTATATGTATTGACCGTCAACTAGGAGCATGTGCCAGATATGAGGTCAACTCTGTGAGGTGGGAAAACCAGAGTGATATATTCTAGAAACTCAAGAATGACCTAACAAAAGGAAGGCCATACTTGAGAAAACTTTTTGGTGACAACTGCAACAGTGGATTTGGCATGTACTCGCAAGTCCTACTCAATTTCTTTGGTTTTGGTGGATTCATTGACAACCTCTCACAATGATTATGTTTGTTGTGTGAGGCCTTGGTTGGTATGCTCTAATTTTGTGATCCTTTGCTCTAGCTAGTCAGTGGAAGCTTGGATAAGGTGCAATATTTGTTTTGTAGCCCATGTGGATATCTCTCTACTGATGGAAATGGAATCCAAGGGAAGCCGCGAAGCAAGAGACTAACCACTTGTGATATAACGATAAAAAAATATGGGGGTACCAACACCATATGGGGTAGTTGAATGAGTTATGAGGCTTTGTGCAATCCTGTTTGTGACCTCTGGCGGAAGTGTTGCAAGCACCTCTATTTTCTCCAAGCAGATCTCCAAGATATCTTGACATTGTTGAGTTTCTTGTAGTAGAGGTGAAATATATTCCTTGATAGAAGTAGTTCTCTGTAGTGACTAAGTATCATCCTGGGTATCTAGTTGATCCTGCGGAGGGTCCTCATCCATCGGAATATGGGTTTTGAGCTCTGTCTCTGGTTGTGGATGAGATGACATTTCAAGGGTCATGCACAGGGAGACTGGGACTTCTGGGATATGAAGAGAAGTGGATGGGAATGGACCAATGGTACCAACAATGGTGGCGTGATGGGTATTAAATTATGGAAAAACTATGTAAAACAAGTTATGGGATGGGGATGTTGGGGTTGTGTGTGTGGAAGTGGTGGTTCCACCATTATGTGGAGTGGTGGCTTCTTCGACGATAGTGGTAGAGTGGAGTTTCATGGGTGGGTCATCGAGAATATGGATGATGGAAATTTTAGATGATGAAGTGAATGAGGTGGAAAGTCTAGTGCGTTTTTGGGATGGGTGGTATGCAATTAAGGGGGGTTGGTATACAATGGAAGTGGAGTGGCGTGGGATTAGGGTGGGATGGAGGAAAGGGGGGTGGCCTCAGGGATGACAGTATTGTTGGTAGCCAATTCAATTTTTTCAATTTCCATATAAACTGCCTACACCTTTTGTCTCCTGAACGTCAAGTCATCATCGCATTTTGCAAGCAGACATTCTTTTTATTTCATGCGACAATTGCAATTGGTTTCGATTTAGTTTTCACGACTGAAAGCATGAAAACTCCTCCATCACTATTTGGACTGTCGTGATCTTCTCATTGATATTCTGAAAAGCACTTACCTTTGGTTTGCTATTAAGTGGCTGGGATGATTTTCAAACTACGTCCATTTACCTACTTTTACTTTGATTGCGCATTTTGATTTTATTTGATTAATAAGCCATTGAGCATGCAAATTTATTGGTTACATTTGATTCTATAAGGGTCATGGTTGATTTTGGTATTATATGATATAATCCTTATTGTTATGAGCTCTTGACTTATTGATTTTATGAGATCTTTTGTTACAATATTTTAAAAAAAACTTCAAATCAAAACATTTGACTATGCAACAAGCGCATTGGTAATATCATGAGTTTCATGGAAATAGCTTGAAGTTATGCAATGGTGAGTTGGTTAACTTTGGGTTTTGGTTTATTGGTTTGAAGTTATGCAATGACTCATTGATATAATATATGGTCTTGGTATGGCAAGTTGATATAATTATCCACCGCCTAAATTGTCGGGTTGGCCAATACATATGGTTTAAACGATATTATGGTGGATGGAACAGCATTGTACTGTGCCATTATTATCCTGCATGGTGGTGATAATCCCACCACCTTCGCACGCATACAATTAATTCATTCCCCTTTGAGCACTTGCAGCTGTTAGCCATAACGAGTTTCGCCTCTGTGTATTGTATTGATCAATCCAAACCCTACTATGCACACAAGCCATGGCTCCAGTCATAAGGGCCGAGCCCAACGGTTTCCAAGCATTGCTGATGTTCGATGGCGCTTATAGCGACCTGGAAGAGTTTGGATGGCTCCCGTTCATATGAAGATTCGATGGTTTTAACCCTGGTGTGGCTCGGCAATTTGCGTTAACCTTCGATGGCTACCGAGCCAAGGTTGGGGATGTGCAACTGGAAATTAATGAGCAATTTCTTAGTTTGGCTACCAGTCTGCCTGCTACTGGACAGAAGTGGTCGAAAAATTGCAAGGTGAAAGATGTCCCGTGGACATTGTTCTTCCGATCTCGGATGGTGAACTCCTGCGACAAAGGATTGCCCGCAAATATGCTAAAACAACGCTGGCATGACCTGCTAATGATAATCAAGCAATTCATTACTTACGAGGGCAGGTATGGGTTCGTTTTCTTGTTTCACCTTCGTCTATTGATGGTTTTTATAGGCTACGAGCTTAATATGCCTCACTACCTGCATAGGAGTCTGTTTAAGATGGCTAAAAGGTACAAAAGCAACCAGGTCGATACCAGCCTCTTCCATTTCGGGTTAATTAAAATGCTTATGGTTTATGAGTTGGGGTTACGTCGTGACTGTTGGGAGAATTTCCTTAAATGTAATGATTTTGATGACTCGAGCCCACCACAGGTTGATAAACCTGTGGTGAGTGAAAGCAAGCCTATCCCCCCTGTCCCTTACAGTGCCCTGCTACCCAAACCTCTACCCGAGCCACCTATTGTTCTAGCCAATTATGTGACCACAGATGTGGAGCATGTCAAACCCGTGGCTAAAAATCCCAAAACCAAACCTGATACGAATTTTAAAGGCAAGAAAAACTCTCGGTTAATCTCTCGCATGGCAAGAAATAAACCGAGACCCCCTATCAACCCGGAGCCTATCATGGTCAGTGAAGATTCTGATTCGGAGATTGAACGTTTCCTTGCAAATGAGTATCCCTACTCAGAAGGTCTGAATGAAAAACCCTCATACGACTTTGTCAAAAACCTACCACCTCGTTTGCGTAATGATCCCAATTTTCTAGGCATTGAAATGCCTCGTGGAACCCTCGGTAACTTGTCGAAACCCTCTCCTGCTCAACCAGCTGCTCCACCATGCGATCGGTGTGACTTATGGTTGGAAAGATACTACCTATATGTGTCGATGTTGCAATCCAGAATTCATGCTCTGGAGGATCAAGTGGCAAAACTCACCAGTCACAATGCAAAGGTGCAACCCACTGACAAGAGACAACGAACAACAGGTTCAATTCTATTCAAGAACGTCGAGTCGGCTACAACAATCGTCAATTCGAAATTGGCATAGCCTGAGCAATCTCGTTGGTATGACTGTCCCCTGTTTATATGTGACACATTCATAAGATCTGTTTACAGCGTGGATTGGTGTTGACACATAAGCATGCATTGCTGTATATAATTTTGTTTTGATAAATCGAATTTCGTTATCATTTTAGTTTTGATTTGATCCTATTAATCACAATGTGGATTTGGTTGTTTTGAATTGGTTGCAATTGAATGTTCTGTTGCATCTATTATGGACACAAACTGTTTTGCATTTCAAATTTTGAAACACGATCTATGTTCTGATCTGAATTGGTTATGATGCACATGATGGGTAAACAATGGTTATCTGTTACAATTTTATTTACATATGACTTTGACCAGCTCGGATACGGTTTGGATTATGTTTAAAAAAGGTTTTGTTTTATATTTACCCATATCGTGAATTGATACAAATCGTAACAGTCATACAAGTCCCAACCAGTCAATTCGTTGTGGCCCGTCGACCATGTTCTCTTTTGAATAGAAATGACAATGGATATTCGGTTACGAATGGATTTGTAAAACGGAAATGATCATACCCAGGATGACGAGTTGTTCTATATTTGATTCAAACCCGATTTTATTTGATTGCTACCCAGCTTATGGTTATCAATGCTGTTGAATTTTGACTGTATCGTAACAACCTTCCCATATTGGTTTTTGATTGAAACAACAGGAATCTTATGCTTATCGTTACAGCAGTATCAAATCGATGTTGACCATGGTAGATTATAAGTTTGTTGGATTAAATTATGGTTGTGATTGTATTGGATTACATCGAATCCCATATGATACGATTCACCATTCATTTCATTTAATATGAAACAGTTTGATTGCTATATGACCTCGTTTTATGGTAACTAAAAACATAGCATTTTTTACTCTGTTTCGATTGCATTCATTTTGATATTGTTTAATTTAAATGATAGTTTCACTTGAATCATTGGTAATTCGTTTTTTGATGATTAATAAAAGATGATTGGATTTGATT
>SNQJ01S0002872.1:361205-372122 GCA_010110895.2 Picea sitchensis
ATCTTCATTACAAACTTTCAACATGAAAATTCATAGCCTCATCATCTCTCAAGATCTCAAGGAAACAAAAGTTTCAAGTGTTATGTTATCCAACTCCTTCATTGTATCAAAGGTTCAGCCATTGTGTATCATAAGAAATTTGCCTTGATTTCAAATGAAATTTCAATTTTCATTAGATTTAATATTGATGCACTACAATTCTTGGTATCCTTACTTCTAATCCAACTTCATGATAACACATGCTTACAATATTTGGTTGGTTAATGCCTTGATTATTTCTAGGGGATATATATATTACAATATATTAGAATATTACAATGTAAAAGTAATGTCATATTACAATGTAATATGGCATTACCATATTACATTGTAATATGGCATACCATATTACAATGTAATATGGTAATACTATATTACAATGTAATATGGTAATAACATATTTCATGTAAAAAAAAAAAAATTAAAACCTACAGTAATCGTCGCAATATTGACGGACTTTTCGTCGGAATTTTTTTACCATAATCGTTGCTATAGCGACGAATTTTCGTCGCACTGTTCCACCAAGTTTCGTCGCATATACAGCAAGTCCATCGTAAATATGGTTTTGAGAAAGAGCACTCGTCGATATTACCACGAAATTTCGTCGCAATTTGAGATGAAATTTTGTCGCACATTCAGCATTTGCGTCGCAAGTTATTGGATGGGAACATTTCTTTGTTGGTATTGCGACGAAATTGCGTCGTAATTGCGACGATGAAGAAGGTTAACCAATGTTGAAGTTGTTGACACGTGGCTAGCTAATTTCATCGATGTTTCCACGCACACCTAGATCGTGGATATAGCGACGAAATTATTACGACGAAAAAAAAACTCGGCGTTCGTGGAAATTGCGATGGATAAGTGTGGAAATATCAACGAACAACCGTCGCAAATTTGGTCATATGTACTAGTGGTGGAATATCTCGGTGAGTAGCTATTTGCACCAATTTAGAGATGTGCCATTCTTTTTGAACTCATCCACTACAATGGCATCCAAAGTACACTCTCCCTTCATGTACTTTCGCATCACCTTCCCCGCAATCAAGTAGCAATCCATGTGTACCTACTCATCATTAATCGACGCAATATTCACTCTTCGACGTCCATAGCATATAACAGATTTTCCATATAGGCTCAATTCCCCCTTCTTCTTACTATGCTTCCCAGAGCCTTGGAATCCTTTGATGACAACCTGGCCCTGCATGGACAACCTTGTGAGCATATGGATGTCCTCTACATGGATTGGGTAGGCCTAGTCTAACCAGAGGGTACTATTGTGAACTTTGTTGATCAGAAATTTGGTGCATTGTCCAACGTCTCCAGCAGTAACAAAGATAGGCAGGTTGCAGAGACACAACAAAGTGGAATCCCATAGGGGAATGTAGTCATGATTCCACTACCACTGGAATTATCTGTCAGTAAATGTAGTGCAATCCATGAAAGAATTGGTAGCCATGTTTGGGAATTATACACCGTCAACAAAGTCGAGGTGTCAACCAACTTGGTTTGTTCGACCTTCCCATGAAAATCACCTTGAACAATGAACCGAGGATCATTGACAAAATTCGTTGGAACAATGGTTTTGAAGGCCCCCTGACCATCTATGTGAACCATTGGAACAGGTCAATGTTGGTAAAAAACTAACACTGGGGGAAAAGTTGTGGACACGAGCTTACAGGGTGCTCAAGAGGCTCCAATACTTAATATACAAGCAATTGGATGAAACCAAAATAATCAAGGTCATCGAGCAATGAGGATTATATAAGAACCATGTGAGAAGTGATGTGCTCGACAGGCATTGAATGGAATAGGGTGACAATAGTAGGAATTAACATCAACTAAATCCTTCGAACATGGAAAAATCCATGACGTGATTGGGGAAACTAAATGAATAAACAAAAATTTGGCAATGGGACATCAGATCAACTCAGGAAAGTAATGAGAAGGTGAATGTTGAACTAGAAAAAGGACGAACAATTGTTAATATTTAATTGATTATGATTTCCAGAGACATGATGGAAAATAAAAAGGTACTAATAGCTTTTAATGACCCACGTGATGACAGAAGGGCATGAAATTAAAACTTCAACCACATTAAGTACAAGCTGATGTGATTGATACTTCCCCGACCAAAAAGTTGATATTTGGGCTTGATGATGTGGAAAGAAATACGAGACTTCTAGGCCAGTGACAACTGGACACATCACTTTTTTATTGGCGAAAACGGAAAACAAAGACATAATTGGAAATCCTAAATATGACACACTCTCCTGAAGACAAGAGCGGAACAAAACTTGATTTATGAAGCAAAATGGTAGGGATTCAGGCATGCACCATTTACCCATCCTGGTCAAAGAAGGCCATCAAGTTGCATTAATTGGATAGCTCCAGATTCACAGATTCTCACAATGATTAAAGTTCCAAGTCAATGCATTTGGAGCTTCCCTGGATGTTTCTGATACGTGTTGTTGTATAATAGCACAAGGTCACCTTGCACAAAATATTGATGCCTTATATGTTGATCATGTCAGGCCTTTTGTTTGGATTTATCCATGGTCTGATGAAAATATGCTAAGAATATAACTTCCTCAAGTGCCATTAGTTCCTTGACCCGCTCAGCAAGTGAGTCATCATATGTCATCTTAGTATCTTGTGCAACGAATAAAATTTGGGTAAGAAACTCAACTGGCACAATTACTTCTCTACCATATACTAGTTAAAAGGGAGTATATTTGTTTAATTTCTTCGTAGTAGTCCTGTAGGCCCATAACACAACTGGGACACACTCATATTAGTCATCATGATCTACACAACAGACTTTAGTCATCCCCATCTCCAAGATTTTATTAAATTCTTCCACTGTTCCATTATCTTACGGATGGTAGGGACTACTTTTATGATGATGAATCATAAATTATCTTCTAAGAATCATGATAGTTTCATTGATAAAGTTGGATCCTTGATCATTGGTCAAGCTTTGAGGACAACCAAACTGAGTAATAATATTTTGAAAAATAAACGGTGTTGTTGTGGTTGTAGATAAATCTCGAACATCCTCCACTTCAATCCATCGAGTCAGGTAATCAGTTGTGGTAATTGTGTATCTTTCCTTTGAATGCTTAGCAGGGGGATTTATCATAACAATGAAATCGACAACCCATTTTGCAAAGGCTTTCAGTGCTCTAACAGGGTGTATAGGTAAATCATCATGACAATATGGATTTCCCACTCGTTGACATACATCACAGGCCCAAGCATATTCCTTAGCATATTTAAACACTACAAGCCACCATAATCCTTGTTGTAGGAGCTAATCGACAATTGACTAATAGTTAGTCAGTTGACTATCGAAGTTGAAGTATAAGTTGGCCGATAGTTCTATTAACCGACCGACCCAAGAAGTTATGTAGTTACAACTTCCTGGTAACTGAATATGTAGGTATAAATAGACATGTATGCATCAGAGAAGAAGATATCCATTGTGTTGTATCGACTTATCTATCTAATAAAAGGCTATTCTTTGGGATTCCACTACTTTTTGTATGTCTTTTTTATATGAATGTATATTTTAATCTATGCTTGCTTATGTACTGAACTACTAGTAACACTCCCCTACTTTTCCCTAGATTACAACATGGGTTCCATTGCTGGTAGTTCTGAACCTAAGCATGCAAATGTTCACATAAATGACAACTCTACAAGACATACGCGAATATTGGGAGCAAAAAATTGAGAATTGCATTAAGAATTACGCAAGAAGAAACAACCTAATGCTAGCAGAAGCACAATAGCGATTTTTCTCGGAGACCCACAAAATATTTCTAGAAGCTATCCCATAATCCTTGTTTGAGTACATCAACAAATCGAGTCATGCATAAATTGACGCCTGGCGAAATATTTCTAGAAGTTATCCCTAAATCCTTGTTCGAGTACATTAACAAATCGGGTAATGCGTAAATTGACGCCTGACAAAAAATTAATCCTCAAGATTACAAATGGGGATTGAACGAATCTGCACAAGTGGGTTGAAAGAATGACCAAAGATTACATAATAGAACAAGTTATTGAGGATCAAACATCCCTCTATACAATAAAAGACAAATTCTACACGGAGATACATGACAAATTTGTGTGCACCATTCCTAGACTGTTACATAATGTTTTTCTCGAAAAAGGAATAGGATACATTGTTGAATTCCAACCTTGACTTGGTACACCACCACAAAATATTCATTAGGAACAGAAAGACAAAAAGTGGGAAGAATTCCTAGAAGCAAGGTGCAAAGATACAAAACAAGCATGGGACTACTTATTGAGCAAATAAACATGGTCATCTTCATTGACTCCGAGTAAGTCAGGGCGACATTCAAGGGTCATCTAATCTATGATATTCTATAAGAAAATATCATACCAACATTCGATCAGTTGAAGCATAAATGTATTCAAGAGGAAATAAAATTTACAAACAAGCATCTGACATCTAAAAATTGGAGCACGACAAAAGACAAAAGAAAAGAGAGGAGATTCGCAACCTGTGGAACATTTGGAAGTCGAATAGAAAAATGGTCAGAGGTGATCAACCTGATAGAGAACATGAGTAGTATGAGTCTAAAATAAATTGACCAGAGTTGGAAATAACAACAGTCGCAACGATCCTTGACAAAAGAAACGAAGCACAGTTGATAGAGGCTAGAATGGGAGCCCATAAACTGGAAAACCAAGTCGAAAGCATGGATTACAAAGAGTCAATACCAACGATATGTACTCCTCCCATTCAAGCATCCAACCCTTGAATTATATAATTCCTTCAACATAGACGTCAGATCAATGAGCAATCTGCAAGATTATGGTATAGAACCAACGAGCATGGAAATTTACATGACACACTCATTGTCAAGCCAGAAAGAAATGAAGTCGATAAAAACAAATTTCACATCAAGGATCTCATGGACCTGACCCCCCTTCCAAATCTCATATCAATATAAAAAAAAATATAATAGATTATAGTTGTGAACCGACACGTACGAAAGAGCGATGTATCGTTGAATATAAAGACCAAAGTTGTCAGACTGAAGAAGTAACTCATAGCACAAATAAGCAAAAATTATTTTTAACGTACCATCCATCAGAATACCGACCGACAGACAAGTTGGAAGAACAAAAACCAACTAAGAATCTGACATCCTAGTTGAAAAGTGTGATAAGTCGAGGGTCACATAAATCTAATTTTCTTAAAAAAGAAGCCATGGGACTCAATAATATTCCTCTTTATGAAGGAGATGAGGATCCAATAAGGCATTGGTTTGTGTGTGAAAATTTATGGGATGTAGTAGACATATCAGACGAAGATAATAAGATGGCATAAATTGGTGTTTCTCTTCGACATCGTTCTCTAACATGGTTCATGAATTTCACAGAAAATCTGAAATGATCAAAATCAGAAATAAAGAGAAACATTTTATCATTTTTCAAGGTCCAAGATGTTACACACTTGGCCCCATAAAAACTGAAATAAATAAAGCAACGACCAGGTGAGTTGGTCCATGAATACAATAAAATATTCAAAGATATACTAAGCCAAATACCATCAACAATCGATCAAAGTATACTAGTACAATGGTACATAGCCAAATTGTTGCAATGAATCAGAACTCCATTACGACTCTATAAGATAACCTCATGTGAAAACACATTACAGAAAATGCATCGTGTTGATTAGGACGATGATGACCCATCAAATTCCTCGTAGAAATAAAGGCTATAAGAAAAAATAGAACATCTACAATCGACCATTAAAACAATATCCTTAAGAAGAAGTGAGGTGCGGTGTACCACATGCTGGGAAGATAGACACACCAAAGATACTTCCATCCTCAACGATCAAGTACTAGGAGCAGTGGATGCACGACAAGTACAAGAGGAAACATATTGTAACATATGTGAAACCCTGACCGAAAATAATGTACAAGATTTTCCATACAACTTGAAAAATACCAAGTGGTTCCATATTTTTGAATTGCACAACCATAGAACATTCGAGTGCCGACTAAATGCATGAAATAGAAAAAATGCGCACACAGCCTATCATACAGAAGCAACTGATAAGAATAATGACTACGGGAGAATAAATGATTACTATGGTCAAGGTGGTTGTGGTCAAGCCAAGTTCCATGGTCACGGTTGAGGTCGAGGTTGACTTTACTGTTACAATTGTTGGAAAGACAACCAGATTAGCCCCGACTACCAAATAAAAGACCGGGTCGACTTGATATTTTGTAACATTTGTGGCATCAACGATCATTCACTAGAATATTGTCCAATAGTAATTGGTGTCGATCAATTGTTGGATCTACTTAATATACTAAGAGAGTATAAAGAAGGAAAAACACCATATAAGAATATACAACAAATTTCCTACAAGAATTAATATTATGACCCGCGGGTCGACTTGGAAATTCATGGGGTATTGATTTATTGGGAAGTTGTCGAATTTCAATCACAAATAAATATCCTACCTCGAGATATGTGGATACAGATGGATCACCCTTCATTAGCACCAACACTAAACTTCCTAAAGTTGACAGATCAAAGATTAATAGAGCCTATTGGTATAATCAGAAATGTCGAAACTCATATTATGGGCATACCAACATCATTCAAATTTGAAGTAATTTTCTTAGTCGATGGGAATTCATCATATGTAGCACTTGTCGGTTGGCCATTGGGACAACAAATGAAATAAAATATATCTCTATAAAAGAACAAAATCAAGTTAAAAGGGAATGGAAGAAAAATAATAATTCCTCTGGACCCTAATGAAGGGAAACCTTGGAGTGAATCATTGGACAAATATCATGAAGCATGATGTATGTACCAAATAACCAATGAACAAAGAGATTACGTCAAACCAAATGTGCAAGGATAAATCTCAGCAAAATATCCCTTGTCGATCGAACACAATTCCGACTCAGCTCTATACAATTGGTAGATCACAAATTATGAAGCACACTCAAAATATTGTTGTATCATTGAATCCATACCAATTAAACATTCAATAACATGCTATTCAATTCAATCATTACCTATAGTGTATGAAAAGATACTTTGACAAACTCCTACACTTATTTTGACTGGCAATGTGATGAAAACATAGCTACGCTACAATGAACGAAATGCTTTGTCGACGCATGTTGAGGAAGTTTCTAGATATGTTAGAGAATAAGGAAGAACTCAAAGCCTGGTAGAAACCTTCACAGTCCAAGCCGCAAGATGGTGGGAAACACATTCCCCAAGACTACAAACATGGACAATTTTATCCACTTACTTTGTAGAACACTTTGGAGAAAAGAAACTATCCAAAGAAACCGACATCCCTATCTTCAAGGTTGGATATGACCCAATTGAACATATCCACTATTGTGAGAATGAATGGTACATAATAGTATATAGATATGAAAGGGTATGGTTTCACATGTTTCCAAACACACTAGATGAAATTACCAAATAAATGGTACAATCTTGCTTGTAATATATTTCTAGAAGTAGCCTTGCCACCAATGTGTCCTCCCACAACTCCATTGTGACATTCCCATACAATAGCAGGTCTTTCATGGTCTAGCATACAACACCGCAAGATAGTATCCAATCCCATTTTTTATAATTGGCCTGCAATCAATTGAGAATATGTTGCACAAACCACGAGGTGCCTCTTCTGGGTCATGGAATATTCGTCCGACATGGTACTAGTGGTCAGAAATAGGGAAATGTTCAACAGATAATCAAGAATAGCCTTAATACGAAAAATATATGCATCACGGAGTTGATCATCTACAACTATGCCACTTTCTTCTGAAACTAGTCTCGACAAATGATCAGGCCCCACATTTAGTTTATCAGGCTTGACAATGACTTCAAAAGAGAACTCCTGGAATAATAACAATCATATGCAAATTCAACCATCCAACACATGTTTTTTTACCAGATACTTCAAAGTAGAGTGATCAGTAAAAAACTTAAAATGACTACCTAAAAAATAATGTCTAAACTTTTGTAAAGCATAAACCATTTCCAAATCTTCCCTTTCAATTGTAGCATAGTTGTGCTCAGCTTGGGAAATCTTTCTGATGGAAAAGTATACATGATGATTGAGATTTATGTCCCCTGATTTTTCTAGGATAACACCCAACGCACTAGCAGAGGCATCAATGTGTACATGGAACTCAATTTTATAGATAGGATAAGTTAAAATAGGTGCAATACTCAACTTCTCTTTAAGCATGGAAAATGCTTTATCACAGTCCTGAGTCTAGCAAAATGCTTCATATTTCTTTAGTAGTTATTCCAAAGGTGCATTTATACTTGTGAAATTCCTAATAAACCATGGATAGCATCTAGTATGGCCCAAAGTAGTCTACAACTATTTGACAGTGATAGGAGGAGGCATATTGATAATTACTGTAACTTTCGCAGGATCGACTAGCATTCCTTCCCTACAAACTATATTTCCTGGTAGATTCCTAAAGGGTACACAAAAAATACATTTTCTTGGATGAAGGGAAATATGTAGTTTTCTGTAGTGGTCCAACATCAACCATAATATCCCAATGTTCTCCTTGAGTAAGTTATACACAATCCAATCATCCAGGTATACCTCAAGAAATTTATGAATGAAATCGCAGAATGTTGCGATCATGATCCGAGAGAACATTGTTGGGGAATTCTTAAGCTCAAAAGGCATAACATTATAGTAAAATGATCCCCACTCAGTAGTGAAAGTATTATTTTTCTTGTCTTCTTTGGAAATTCGAACATGATGGTATCTGTAAAAACCATATGTAAAGGAATATGTTTCGTTTCTTGCTACATGATCCAGTACTTCATTTCTAAAGATGGTAGGAAATGAGTCATGTACATAAGAAACATTCAATATTTTGTAGTCCACACAAACACATATATAAATTGTACCTTTCTTGGTTTGTATGACGATAGGATTGATCCATTTAGCCTTATCGATAGAGAAAATCATCCCAGCTTCCAACATCCTATCAATCTCCTTCTTCACTTTCTATTTGACTCTGGGGTTCATACAATATGGCATGTGTTTAATTGGTCTTGAGTCAGGATTTAACTCGATCTTCATCTCCCTTGATCTTCCTTGATACCTTTGAGTTCTGAAAATATTGTAGGGAATAAGTCCTCAGATTCCCACAACAAAGTCTGTATTTTTGTCATAGTTTTCTCATCTCGATAATCTCGTATGGAAGCTAGCTTGGGGTGGTACTCAATCCTTATGTTTATTTTTCACAACTTCGGGGGTTTAGAATAATAACTATTAACAACATATAACTTAGTTTCATGCACAACTCTAGTGCCTTCTAATTCTTTAAATGTCAAATGCCTAAGATCTTATGGGTTTTCAGGGATTGTTGGGTCTTCATCAATTTTACTACAAGTCAACTAAATTCATGTAGGGTAGGATTAAAGGCTATGATGAATGAGGTATTCATGTTCAAAATAGATGGTGGGAGGATGTATAAGTTTAACTTCATCAATAAAAAGAATTTTCTTAATTTGTTGCGAAGCTAGAGTGATTTTAGAGGACTTACCTGAGAATAAGAAGTCTTGGAAGAACTGGTTTTGAAGGACTTCTTGGAAAGCAGTTTGGTGTCAAGCATCCTCATGTACATACCAAGCCATTGGAATTTGTCCCAAAGAGTGAAAAAACCGATGCACCCAAAATTGAGAAGGTAGTTGCACAATTTCCCATAACTGAATATTGTTAATATTTTATGCCATTATTATAGTTCTTTGCATTTCAATAGATAAGAGCAACATAAGAACAAGATCACTAAGAAATACACATTCAAAAGAGACACAACATTTATCCTGGGAAACCCTCTAGGGGAAGAAAACCCAGAAAAAAACTTCCTTATCATAAATTGCCAATACAATGTCAAGAGATAACTCAAACCAATACAGATAGTCCTCTCCAAAAGATGCGCCACTCTTCTCCCTCTCTCCAACTGGTAAGTTGCATATTGCCTCTTAGAAAATGAGCAAGTGTGTCAGAAGAAAGGAACACAACATCATCTTGCTTTACGTCTAACAACGAGGTCAAAAGCAAGGAATCATCTTGCTTTGCGTCTAACAACGATATTAGAAGCAAGGAATCACACATCATCTTGCTTTACGTCTAACAGCGAGGTCAGAAGCAAGGAATCATCTTGCTTTTCATATAACATCGAGGTCAGAAGAAAGGAATCATCTTACTTTACGTCTAACAGCAAGGTCAGAAGCAAGGAATCACACATCATCTTGCTTTATGTCTAACAGTGAGGTCAGAAGCAAGGAATCATCTTTCTTCACGTCTAAATGCGAGGTCAGAAGCAAGGAATCATATATACTCCCCCTTTTAGGGAGGGTCCTTTTGGACTATACCAAGCATATCTCGAAAGTGTTCAAACTTTACACGAGATAGAGGTTTGGTCAACACATCAACAACCTGTTCATCCGTGCTAATATACAGGAGCTTCAAGGCTCCTCTCTGCACCATGTCACAGATGTAATGATAGTGAATCTCTATGTGCTTCAATCTATCGTGGAATATAGGATTCTCTGTCATATTTATGCAGCTCTGGTTGTCACATAGGATCGTGGTTGCTTCCATATCTAGATCAAATAGACCGGCCATCAACTTTCGAAACCATATAGATTCGCAGCTAGAAAAACATGCGGCAATGTACTTTGCTTCCACTGTGCTAAGAGCAATAATAGATTGCTTCCTACTCTGCCACGAGATCATGGCTGATCCCAAACTGAAACAACATCCGGAAGTGATTTTTCTGTCAGCAACACTTCCTACCCAATCTGCATCAGTGT
>SNQJ01S0002872.1:376204-386610 GCA_010110895.2 Picea sitchensis
ATACACATTCACAAGAGACACAACATTTATCCTGGGAAACCCTCTAGGGGAAGAAAACCCAGCAAAAACTTCCTTATCATAAATTGCCAATACAATGTCAAGAGATAACTCAAACCAATATAGATAGTCCTCTCCAAAAGATGCGCCACTCTTCTCCCTCTCTCCAACTGGTAAGTTGCAACTTACCTCTTAGAAAATGAGCAAGTGTGTTATGTGATAAAGTGAGGCGCTAGCCTCTCTATATATACAAGTCTGGCATGTGTGAAGGGTCTTCACTGGCAGGGCCAACCTCTCACTCTGGGTGGGTAAACTCACCTTTATTATATTTCTGGGTCTCAATAATAATTGTTGGGGCCGACTTCTTATTCTGCCTATTACAATTGTCTGTTGACCATTCCGCAAAAGGGGATTTGGTCCTAATACAATAACTTACATGATCAATCCACAATGGGGATTGATCCTACAAATAATATATCAATAATAATAAGAATACTCTTTGCAGTTACATTATTTCAATAAATACAATGTGCAACATGCTCCCTTGGATTAGAAAACCCATCGTATATTACCAAAGTTGAGGTCTGATTTTTTGGTTCCCAATCTTTATTTAGATGAGTAATCGGTGAGGGGGGAATAAATCAATATTAAATGGAACATTTTACCTCATCCCAAGAAGACAAAGTATCGTTATGGGTGGCCCACCATCTAGCTAAAGAGGATCTTAACGCAACATCAAGTACAAGAATTCTTTGTTCTAGAACAACTTTATCCTCTAATGCAACAAGAAATTTACATAAATATGAAGTGTCATCATAAATAGGGTAGTCTCTAACTTCTGATCCAATCCACTTGGAAGCTCTGATAGTCACAAAACACCTTGATAAGTTATCATATATTCCCTATTTCCAGTGGTCAAATGCTACCTCTAAATATTCCCCTGTAGATTGAATACTTCACCAACTTACTAAGCCATCTGTAGTGGGGTTAATGTAGTCTTCCTTATTCCTTATAGTTAGAGTATAGAGGTGATCCAAGGAATATTCTTCCATATTCTCCTTTATCAGGTCTATATATCGAGGACCTTGCAAAGGTTCTAAATTTTCGGTTACCTTCGTACCATCTACTTCAAAGGTCATGATTTGTCTCTTAAGATATATAACAACGTAATTCTCATAAGCCCAGTCGATTCCCAATAGAGCAGGGCATGGTTCCTTCTCCCCCATGATTTCTATAACATCGAAGTTGGTCATTGTCTTTACACCAGCTAAGTCCACTTCAACATTATGCAATGTCCCAACATGATAGATACAATATTGATTAGCCATCTGCAGCGAAATAGGTGAATAAATAATCTTGGGCTTACCCATGGCTTCCTAGGTTTTCTTTGGTAGTATGTTGATGTCAAACCCAAAATCTAACATGACATCACTAATCTAGTAGCTATCGATGTGAGTATTTAGTCTGAATTCCCTTGTAGGTCTCTGCTTCTTCCTCTGTATTCTACCTATTTATCACTCTGGAAGATGAGAAAAAATCATCTCTTCAGGGTTCCCTTCAATCACTAAAGTCCCCTTGAGTGTGTTATGCAATTCCTTGGTGAGTTGTTTTTCATATAGAATGTCAGAAAATAATCAAAGCGACAAAGCAATAGTCTGTGGGGGTCTCGCTAGAGGATCTTCCTATGCCACCAAAGTTTCCATGAGTTTAGGTTGAAGCTCATGCCTTGAGTCTGTAGGCGTCGGTATTGTAGGATTAGAAATATGTCGGGATATCTTGACAATGTCCTTAAAGAAAAAAAAAATCACATGGGGTTCATATTTAAAATATTCTAGTACCTCCTTATGGATCTTTATTTGAGTCGAGTTTTCAACATCGGCACTAGTCCTTGTGGCTCCTTTAGTAATAATATTAATATTGGGAACATTTTATTCAATGAAAGTTCAAGGCTTATAATTTATCAATATGGTGCCTTGTTGTCTTTCACAATCTTCCCATTTTGCGATCAACTCGGGGAAATCCTCGGTGGAATGGGTTTTGTTTCTACAATGGGAACACCAAGGAAGTATCGGAAGAGGAAAATATCAAGCGATATGTCCACGATCATCACAATTATAACAACTAGATGGTCCTCTCTCACCATTTCTCCCACCTCTGAAACATCCACCACCTCAACATCCTCCTCCAAATCCTTGAAGATATTCGTTGACCCTTAATGTAGATCGATCTAGTCTATCCACAAGAGCATCCAAAGTGCAACATTGTTTGGTGGTGTGAGTACGTGACCCACAAAATTCATAGTAAACTATGTTTGGGATAGGGGTGTAGTTTTTTAGGATTGGGCAGTGCCTCAGGGAATTCCCATGACTTCTGCAAATTTCACAATTTTCATTATTTTGATTACCCTGATGGTTTGGGAAGGCATGGTACTGAATAGGGCCATAGAATGGTGTTGTAGCTATGAATTTTCCAATCTCTCTAGAAGGTCCTACCAGTGGAGGTTCCATTGGTTGCGGAAGGGGTCCTGCACCCCTCAATTTGGGACATTATGTCTTTATATGACCCTCAGTATAGAATCCAGTACACCAAACCCATGGGTGACTTGCTCTAGGAATGGTCAATTCTTGAATTGTGTCATTTAGTGTAGAGATATGACCTTGTATTTTCATAATATTATATTCCTTATGGGGTCTTATCACCCCCAAGTTGCTAGTATATCCCACCATCACCTCGATTTTCATATATTTCTCTAAGAATTCCCACAAAGTGGCTATCCTCTGTTGGGTTAACTAAATATGAGTACGATAAAATAACATGAATGAACCATTCCTGTTGGTAGTCTTCATGGATGTGGTTTATTGATTTCCCTATTACATTTAAACCTTTGGTTATACTCCCAAGAAGATTCTCCGTCTCTCTATTTAACCTCCCACAACTCAAAGAGGGTCTGCTATTCTGACTAGGGCAAACAAAATTCTACCATCAACTGTTGTTTGACTTGAGCAAGAGTGAAAGCCTATCCTTGAGTATTAAATGGTTAAATGGATCTCATACACCATTTCAAAGCATGACCTCTCAAGGTGGTCTAAAACTCAACTAATTTATTAGCATCCAAAGTCCCACGAGATCACCAAATGGCCATGGATGATTTTAGAGGATAAATTTCTCTCATGGGCTAATTTTCCATGGTTTTCCAAAAATGAGATTTTTTATTTTAAAAATTATTCGCCCAAATTCTATAGGATAAAATTATTTTACCTCAAAAATCGCCAAAATTTAATAAAAACTATATAAAATACTTAGAAATTTGAATATTTTTAAAAAATATCGCCAAACATTTATAGTTGACATATGAAGGATTAGTAATATTCACCAAGGTTTCTAAATTTTAAAATACATTTCCATCCTTAAAATCATCCCTGCAAATGGCCGCGCAAAGGAACCAATATTGTTCAACATCCTCATCCCCTTTACCCAAATATTATGGGTATAGGGTGATGGAACCGGCATGTTGATGCACCATGGAATAACTTGGGAACCCTATCAAGATAAATCCTAAAGGTCATGGTTTTGATACAACTAAATAACTTTCCACACTACTACTTCTACTACCACTCGAACTGGTTGGACTAGAATGAGGAGAAATGACAGAAATTATTGGAGAGTTTATTGTAGAATTTAGCATATTTAAAGATTGTGTTGAGGGATTTGGCGATCTAATGTTGGTTCTTGTGTCTTCGGGATGGGATTCCTTAAACTAGGGGGTTTCATTAGGAGGCCATATCATATCAGGTCTCGTAGGGTACTTCACATCTTCGGGGGTTGGAGGAGCTAGTTCTCCCATAGCTTCTTCAAAAGTTACAACTTAGTCTTTTTCCTGAGTGGTGACTCATATCTTAATTATTTGTTTCAAATTTTATTCATCTCATCTACTCTCTCCATAACTCTCACCGTTCTCTCTAAACCTCTCCTTCAACCATCAGTTGGCCAACCTTCCATGTGTCTGTTACTCCCTCAACTTATCTAACTCTCTTTTATGACTCTTCTTGAAGTCGATCTCCTTCTGCGATTGATCAAGCCTCTTCATCAACTTTCACATATGTTTTTTCCACCTCTTTTCAATCACCGTAATCCTTTTCTGATCTTGCTCGTCTCTAGCAGTCTTTTCACGATGACCCCCATACCTAAAGAAATTGTGTATCCTAACTCATGAACCTTCACCTGAATCACCCACCCCTCATGCACAAGGGTTTTACACTACCATTTCAACCAAAGGAATCGGTAGCATTCCCTCTTCCACCAACAATATCTTAATCCACAACTTTATTTCTCCTAGTAAGCTTCCAAGGGATCCCTCGTAGAATATTGAACTTGCCTTTGAGAAAGACTTGTGGTTCTCTGCGAAAAATTCAATAATGTATCCCTCCAAGGTAGTCATTACCCAGAAATCCATAGCTCAAGTAGGCTAGTGATCCAACTTATGAAGAGTGTCTAGCTGCTCAACAGTACAATTAAATATTTTCTTGACGTGATCTTTAAATTCTAGCGCTTCTTGCAACCAGTCAAACCACTGATAGAACTATTTCAAGAATTGGATCCAAAAGATTTCATATTGGTCACTTGTAGGTTTGGAATAAAAACCAATGTCCTTCACAAACCTTGAAATTTTCTGTCATAGATCAACTTCTTGAAATATAAACTTGTCACACATTCTTTCCCACCACTTTGTAATATCATATTTAAAAAGGTGATGTTGAATCCTCTAAAAACTAACTTAGAAGCTAGGTCCTGAAAATGGAACCATTTGTTGGCGTAAAATTGGATATCAGGGTTCTCATAGGTTACCAACAAAGGTATTGATTTAGTCTTGTATCACTGGCATATTCAACCTTTTGCAAGGGAAGGAGGTCTCACTTGAAGCACTGTCAAGACTTGTGTGTAATAAAGTGAGTTAACTAGGACACACCATCAGATATAGCATATTACAAGGAAGATTTATCCTGAAATGTGAAATATCATATCATTATAAGTATAAACTAGGTTATGAATTCGATAATCCATGTTGTGCAACATAAATATAAGTTCATACATCACAAATCTTGTTAAACAGTATCGCAACTAGAAACTACACAAAACAATATAGGTCGCGTAGAAGAAATATCATGCATTCATCCATATAATAACAAATATTTGGATACCTGAAAAATCCATTTTCTATTATCATACCATAGGCTGACATACATCGAGTATTTATTTCATATCAATACTTATAAAACAAAACCAATTACAAAAGAAGAACATGAAACAAGCAACAACAATCTAACAACTCTCAATAATAATGACAAATCTTAGAATTAGCTCGTTTACTTAAAAATTAGGCAACAATAGTAACCATAGAATCTAAGAAACAATAATAGAGAGAATAATCAATTAGACATTTCCCATTACGTTTTCCCCAATTTGTATCATTCCCTTGGTGCTTCTTGATTCTGCTTTTATGGTTTCTTGATTTCACTTCTATTGCTTTCTCGCTTTGTATTTTCCTGTGCTTGAAGCTTCTAGACCTTTTTTCTTCTTCCTCCAGTTAGGATCTAATCTGTATTCATTGTTGGTATGCTACTAGTTAGCTTTATGCTCAACGTAGCTACTTTATGTTGCTTCTAGACTTCTATTGCCCCACTACGCTTTCCCCCAAAACTGTGATCCTTCCGGAAAACCTAACGTTCTCCAAAATGAAAGGCCCAACAACTACAACTCCTCATGATGTTTCAACACCTAGCCAATGCTAAATAAAAATACCTATTCTTGTAACACCTTTTGATCCTATTGTTGCAACACCTCTTGATCTTGTTGATGCAACACCTCAGTATGTTGTGATACCCCAACAACACTAAAACGAAAATCTTGTTGTTGCAAAACTACATGACGTTACAACCCTTTGTAATTTTGCAACCCTTCATGATGTTGCAACACCCCCGATGTGGTGACACCTTCTAACATAGAAACATCTCGTTCAAAGGACACAACACTATAACACCAGGTCATTAATGTGCTACTAATTGATGTGACCCAACAACCAACACAATAGTATGTGACATCGTGCCAACCAACATGGATGAACAAGTTAAATCATCACATGAATTAAGCATTAGAGGTACATGCTTCCCTTGTACACATTGCATACCACTTAATTGACATACGGTTGATATGATTGTCCTTATACCCTCACCGCTCACAACCACTTATTCTCTGTAAGTAGTCATCATTTCCCATTTATTACCACCCATTGCACATGTGTCCAAACTATCCTCCCATCAATCCCATGAGAGAAACAATTGTACAACTCAAACACCTCACCACCACCATGTCAATTCAACAACTATTCTATTTTAATTTCTCATCACCTATGTTGGCTTACTACTTTCAAAATGAGGTGAACTTGGATTTTCCGCTATTTCTTCCCAACCAAAGCACTACAAGACCTCCTCTATAACTAATCCAATGAAGATTCCATTCTACTATTGAATTCTATTGTGAAAACCATAGGTGGATCCATCGTACATAATGAGCCAGACGCAGGCCTACTAGGAGTAGATGAAAAGGTATGGAGAGTCTTTTAGGGTATAGGATAGAAGAATTACAATGAAAGAATATAGGGGTTCAATGAGGAAGTTGCTCTAGAGTTTGCACTCAATATGCAGGATAATATAGCTCAAGTCCATGGATTACCAATAATAGTGGATGAAGAAGTAATATCCATGGTAACAGGGCTTCCACATGAGGGAGAATGATGGTTTTCTAGTAAATTAGCATTATCCGCTATAAAGGATGAATTTTTGGAGGCAGGGGAAGAATTAACAAAGAAAGGGAATGGGTTTGATGTGGGAAAATCTTGTGTACCATGTCCATAAGTACTTCACCTTTTAAGGATGCCATGGAATCATCTTCTAGTTTCACCTGAAGCTCTTGAACCACCTTTGATGCCAAAGGTTAGTCAACATTCACTTCTTTCTTTGGAAAGTCTTGCAAAAAATGGTTCATAGTGTACTCAAGGTCAAGTAGCCATGGGATTACATCTCTCACCATGGGCTTATTATGATCATTATAGTGCATACACTAGAATGATAAAGCTTTGCATGGGAGGACCCCTTGATTCTTCCTCCACCGGTTGCAGAAACATAGAAGCCTGCAACATCATATGGAGCGAGAAATGAAACACCTATTGCAACACATGAAACTAAAGAAACGAGTCCATTATAACCTTCAGGGGAGGCATAGAAACACCAGGAATCCTCCCATGGTCATGTCGATGGCACAACCCCAAAAGAGAATGACCAACATACAAGCAAAAGAAAATCCAAAGCATTGTCCAAGGTAAAAATTCCAAGGAAGAAAAGGACATGGTTCTCATCTAAAACAAAATACCCTACTGCAACATAAGAACTAAGAGGAGAAGGGGAACAAATAGAGGAAGACCCTATTGCAACACAAGAACTAGTAGGAGGCAGGGAATCAGTAGAGGAAGCTACTTCTATCACATAAGAACTAGCAGGAGAAGTGAAGTCGATGGAAGAAGAGGAAACTCATTTTGTCACACAAGAATCAGCAAGAGAAGTGGAGCCACTAGAAGAAGAAGATATAGAAGAAACTCATGTTGCAACACAATAACTGGGAGGAGAAATGGATAAGGAAAATATTCCTACATAAACAAATGATCAAAACCCTACTAAAACTTAAGAAACATCAGGTGAGGACGATGAATCTACTAAAACACAAGAACCAACAGGTGAAAAAGATATTCATGTTACCACACAAGAAACAATAGGAAATTTGGGTGAATAGGAGTCCTTTGCTACAACATGGGAGCTAACAGAGGATATGAAGGGAGAACATGTTGCAACACATAAGGTCACCAGTCGTACTGGGCCCTCCAAGAAAATAATTCTCAAGCACAAGAGACAAAAAATAATCACAGGTAACATCTTAAGGCCATTGCACTCTATCCTTATGAAACAAAACCTCAATTTAAGAAGAATTAATCAAAAAATGTAAAGGAAGGTGAAGAGATTAAGAGGAAAATTACAAGGGGGCCAAACAAGCCTTGATTGCCTCACCTAGGTGGTTTATTTTAGCTAGCAAGTTTGTAATAAATTTGAATAAGGATACGTTGAATGAACCTCGAAGGAAGAAAATGTTGAAAGAACAATGGTACTCCCAGAAAGAGTGGATGTTGAAATTCAAACTAAAGAGACATTGATTAAGGAATGAGGAGATCAAACAAAGGAAATAATGCCTCCTAAGTGGTAGATGAGGAAATCTAGATGGATAATATGGGTCCCTCTATGAAGGATGTTGAAATCCAAACATACATTGATGATAGTCCTTGAATCGTTTGAGAAATGGGCTATTGATTTTGTTGGACCCTTTAACCCACCTTCTCATCAGAAAGCTTACATCCTAGTCTGCACTGATTATGTAACTAAATGGGTGGAATCCAGAGCAGTCATAAGAGCAACATAACAAGTAGTGGCAGACTTTATTTTTGAAGAAATATTTGCCCGATACGGTACTCCAAGGGAAATTGTGTCGGATGGAGGATCACCGTTCACATATCACATGATAGGAAAGTTGATGCAGAAATATGGGGTCAAACATAGAGTGACAACCCCCTATCACCCCCAAGCAAACGCGCAAGTAGAAAGCACAAACAAGGTATTGGAAAATATCTTGACAAAGACAGTAGCAAGTCATCGCCGAGACTGGGCATAGAAACTTCCAGAAGTTTTATGGGCATACAGAACAACATGGCGGAACACAACTAGGTTTTCTCCATTTGAATTAGTCTATGGGAAAGTACCCTTGTTTCCAGTGGAATTTGAGATCAGTACACTCAGAATAGCTCTAGAAGTAGGCCTAGACCCATCATAAGCACAGAAACACCGACTGGAACAGATGAATGAGTTGGACGAGATTCGGTTAGTAGTTGTCTAGAATACCATTGTTGTTCAACAACAGAGAATGAAATGGCATGATAAATTTATCAAAAGTAAGGTGTTTCATGTGGGATATTGGGCATTACTCT
Source organism: Picea sitchensis (assembly GCA_010110895.2). Taxonomy (NCBI): domain Eukaryota; kingdom Viridiplantae; phylum Streptophyta; class Pinopsida; order Pinales; family Pinaceae; genus Picea; species Picea sitchensis. Next base: position 385,284 of record SNQJ01S0002872.1, read on the forward strand.
ACGATTCCCGATTTAAGGATTACAAAGGAAAACTTCACACTCGTTGAATGGGGCCATATCGAGTGGACGCAGTGTTCGACAATGGAACGGTTAGATTAATTACAATAGATGAGAATCATACCTCGTTCTTAGTAAATGGACACCGTCTAAAACTATACCACCGTCTAGCCTCTAGAAATTCCTTTGTCAAACACCTTTCTGATTCATCTGATTTAATGGTTGTTGGAATGAAGGACACTCTCACTATGTCTTAAAAAAAAAAAAAACTTACTTGTCTGTATTTTGCAGGAATAACAAAGGAATATGGCCAAGAGAAATGTAACACTCGGTGTTGTTACTCCACCAGTGCTGCTATAAAGACATTGTTGTTACTCCACTGGTGTGTACTGATTACTCCACTAATTGTTGTTACTCTGTAACTGTTGTTACTCCTCAACTGTCGTTACTTCGCCGATGTTGTTACTCTGCAACTGTCGTTACTCCACCGGTGTTGTTACTCCGCCGATGTTGTTACTCCGCAACTACCGTTACTCCGCCGGTGTTGTTACTCCATCGATGTTGTTACTCCGCAACTGTTGATACTCCGCTGGTGTTGTTACTCCGCAACTATTGTTACTCTGCCAGTGTCGTTACTCCGCAACTGTTGATTCTTCGTCGATGTTGTTACTCCACAACTATTGATTCTCCGTCGATGTTATTACTTCACAACTTCCATTACTCTGATGGTGCCATTACTATGTAACTGTCTCTACTCCACTGTCGTCGTTACTCTGTCGTTGTTGATTACTCACTGTTGTTGTTACTCCTTTCTGTTGTTACACCCTGTTGTCGTTACTCCGTCAGACATTTTGTTGTTACTCCACCATAAGGTAGGTCCCCAGGTACATCTCCACCGACTTTTATTGATTTAATTAAAATATTCCAAAAAGAAATCAAAACATGCCATGGACGACCATAATTAAGGTGGGGGGAACCGTCATAATAAACGACGACATACCACAAAAAATCATTCATGATACATGATCCTCACCAAACAGAATCCAATGATTTTGGTACTTCGTAATCATAACTTTGATATGTTGAAATACATACTCGTACGCGCAGAGTCATAATCAGTCACCTCCCCAACACGCTGCATTAAATCTCTGATAGTACCATGTTAAGAACCAAACATCAATATAGCATAGAAAAACCTCAAGAAGAGTACTCAAGCCTTGAAAAAGAGATAATATCATATAATAAGCCTCTTCGAGGGGGCAACCTCCTTTTACCCCACTTAAATGTTCAAGTACAAGATGATTCAAAATGAAAATGTCTCCTTGGTATA
>SNQJ01S0002872.1:398000-412814 GCA_010110895.2 Picea sitchensis
ATAGTCGCAATGGAATTTCAGACTTTCATATTAGACAATTTGAATCAAATGTATTTTAACATTGGTATAGAGTTATGTGAATACTTTTTAATGTTAACTTTTTCTATTCTATTTCAATTATCATCAATCATAACCCTACCACGAAGACAGAGATCTCCTCCAGAAGGCACGAGGCTATATGATCATGCAACAACACCATTAATCATCTCAAGAAACATTCAGATTTTGGCAGGAATCATGAATTAATGAACCTCTATCTACAAGAGAAAATGATACACTTCTTTGTATTATGATCCTTCCAAACAGAAAGAGAGGCTGATAAAGCAAATCATACAGACTGTAGCTGTACCTACCCACATTGCCATGGACGAGTATTCTGATACGGTGGGTAAACTGTAATCATATGGAAGCGCAGTGATGAGCAAACATAGATAAAGAAGACAAGCATCGCCAGCAACTGACCTAATTCCAAAGTAGTATTCACAACAAAAACGCCAAATCTGGAAGTTAACTATTCAGAGAGATAATTGAATGTACATGTATTCGTTTGTTTTACGTCCCATCGACTGATGAGAAGATACAGAAATCGTACCTTGGAATGCAGGCACTCAGACAAACAATCTCCTGCCACTACGCTCCCTCACTTGGAATCCCAGTCCTTTTCTTCATATGAAAACCTAAAACCTAATATCCATAATCGACAACTCTATGACCTTTATTCTCTCCGCTTAAAATATCCTGCTGATCATAATTATGAAAACCTAATATTTATAATCGACAAGCATAGTTTTTATTTCGAAGTTGTAGCTTTATGTACATATCCTGCTGATCATAATTCTTGGATGTGTTTGTGGCGATGACCAGGGAACTGCTATGTTTTTCTGCTATTGTTTTTCATCTACTTCTGGCAGATTCAGTAGGTTAGTCACACTTTTTATCTTATCAATATCATCTTATGTTAGTCATGATGTGCTTTTAGTTTTAGCATTGTTTCATGAACGAGTGATCCTTCTATTTGCTGACCGGTTTAATCAATCTGTCTATATATTCAAGGGCAGTGCCAGAAAAATTTGGTGCCCAACTTGCTACCTTATCTCCAAACACCCAGGTGCAAGAACATATTATTATCATTCATTCTTTTAATCAGCTGATTAATGAATATATGAATAATTGTGAGAATATGGAACAGTATCTTAGCTTGGTGTTTATTCTGCTTTTGTTTAGTGGATTCCTTTATTTTTTGCATCTCCAATCTTAAAATTTGGAGCAAGTGTATTTTACTATGTTATAATACTAGTTTGAAGATTTTGCAATACAATAGGTTTATCCATTTGATATATATATTGCTTTAAATGCCCGTTTTGGTTGGGGACTTGCCAACTTGTTTCAGTGATTTTCCACAATGCAGGATGAACATTTGATGGAAAAGGCACAGTTAGGGTCCACACCACCTAATTGCAACAACAAATGCAAGGCCTGCTCTCCCTGCTTTTCCATACAGGTTCCCAATCCTCCCTTCAGTCATCAACATCACAGAGCACATTCTAGAGAGGGTAAGCCAACTCCCTCTGTAACAATAACAGCACCAGCAGGAACAGGCCAGCTGATGGATTCAAATTACAAGCCCATGGAGTGGAAGTGCAAGTGTGGACATCGTCTGTTCAACCCTTGATGATATAATCTAGACTTGTATTGGAGCGTTACCTTCTTTTTTTGTCTTGAAATCACTGGCTGTCTTGGATTTTAAGACCGTTCCTGGGGATTATTGGAGAAATAAAGCAGAAACTATAACAGTTACCTTCTTTTTGAATATCAGGTTCAAATTTATGTTGCCCGTGACAATTCAACTGAATCGGCAGATTTAGAACAGATGGGACGATTTGTGTTGCTGTATTAAAATTAGCTATGCTTAGAATTAAACGACTATTGATATGTGTTAAAGGGAGGAACCTTATTTACAGACCTGACAAAAACTGGGCAGGCCTGATCTGATGCAAACTTCACAGTATATAAAATTTTGCAAGGTGTTATTTACTAAGCTCCTCTGCTAGTTTCGCTCTACGTTTTACTGTTTGTTCTCGATGCCATTGACAAATAGTTTATCCTATCGATCGATCCACTTATTTTTCTGTTGAAAGGAAAACTTTGGGAAACTCAACGCATATCCATTAAATACCATCCAAACTATTCTTCATTGACATTGGACGATAATTTTCAGGTTAATCTTGATTCACAGTTCAATGTTTAGGTTGATTTCATTACATTTTTCCCTAATGATTAGGGAAAGGAATTTCTTTCTCTCATAATCTATATCATTATTCCTTTTTTTATAATATTTATCATTAATCAATGGGTATTGGCATTTTTTTTAATTGTCACCATTTAAATTATTTAAAATAATTAATTGGTATTTTCAGTTATTATTATCATCTAAAATAATTTGTTAGTGGTTTATAATGTGGAAAACTTTTATTTATAATATGGAAAACTTTTATTTTATCATTATCACTGAAACTATAGTAACCGGGTCATATAATTTACAATAGCATGTACTTTTAATTTCATATATGAAACTAGATACTCATAGTTGCAATTTAACTTCTTGTCCAAAAAATATTAGCATATAACTTTAATCCCATATATGAAAAGAGATACTCATAGTTGCAATTTAACTTCTTGTCCAAAAAATCTTAGCATGTACCTTTAATCCCATATATGAAACCAGATACTCATAGTTGCAATTTAACTTTTTGTCCAAAAAATTTAGCATGTACCTTTAATCCCATATATGAAACGAGATACTCATAGTTGCAATTTAACTTCTTGTCCAAAAAATCTTAGCATGTACCTTTAATCACATATATGAAACCAGATACTTATAGTTGCAATTTAACTTCTTGTCCAAAAAATCTCAATATGATATTATACTATACAATAATTTTAAATTAAGTGGGTCTAATGGTTAAAAAACATGTGTGATCAAATCTAGAGAGATTGTTTATACCACAAATAAGAGAATCTCATACACCAATTTGGTGTCTAGCTTAACCACCACCTTAAAATTAAATTATTATTATTATTATTATAAATCCATCTTAATCTAAAATAAAATAATTATCTAAATTAATAATTATTAAATAAAATAATTTACTCAACCTAACTTTAAATGAACAAATTTGTTTCCCACAATATATATTTTTCATGTTTACTTCAAAGTTTTATTTTTATTTTTCATTCCATGGATTTGTATTTATCATCTTGGATTATTCATCATCATCAATAATTTATTTTATATTATTTTTAGGTGGCACTCTCATTATTTTCTTATTGACACTTATTATTATTTTTAATCAATCAATTTAAGGCCCTTGTGAACAAAAATGAATATGAATTTACGTGACCGAAATCATTGACGTGGTGTACGCCACCTTTTCGTACATCCTTAACGCCCATATTGTAAATTTTTCAATTGATTTCTAAGTTTTAAGTATGTAAGAATAATATAGTAGGGGTAATAATTAACCATAATTGAGTGGTCTTTTTAAGTTCTTTTGGCCCAGATTTAAAATAACAGGTATATATATGTATATGGTAGGGGCAATGATTAATCATAATTGATAAGTATTTTTAAGTTTTTTTTTTTTAAGATTTAAAATTATATATATATATATATATATATATATATATATTTTGATTTGTATGGTTGAAGTGAGGAGGAATAATAATGATTAATCATAATTGAATAAGTATTTTTAAGTTCTTTTGGTAAAGATTTAAAATAACATATGTATATGTATATAATCTATGTAAAAAAATTATTAATTTGTATGGTTGAAGACGCTAGAAATAATAATGATTAACCATGAATAAGTATTTTTAAGTTCTTTTGGTAAAGATTTAAAATAACATATGTATATGTATATGTATGTAAAAAAAATTATTGATTTGTATGGTTGAAGAGTGAAGGAATAATAATGATAATATAGTAGATGTAATAATTAATTATAATTAAGTAATTTGTTAAGTTTTTAATAAAGGTTTAAAATAATTATTTAATTTTTGAAAGTTAAGATTTAAGGTTATGATTAAGTGTTTAATATATAAGTATAAAATAATTAAAATGAAGAATAAGAGACTTTTTAAAATAACTTAGTAAGTAAAAGATATTTGAAACTTTAAAGAAGGTAGAGTAAACATATAGATTTTTGGATTATACATTTACCTCTGTCCCTTGTGAAGTCGCCCGTAATAATGTAGAGATTATTCGGAGGAGGGTTTCTGCAGTTTTTCTAGGGTTTTCGCAGACGTCAGACAACGTGGACTAGTAGGGTTACTAGTTTAGCAAGATGTTAGGTTCCGCAGCTATGTCTGTCAACGTGGAGGGCCAAGTGTTTTCGTGACATGATGGAAGCTCCGGTAGATCTCACTTGAGAAGATGAGGATGAATTGTGGGCCAGTGAAGGTCTCTTTTTGACGGATGAAACTTATAGGTTGATGTATGATTGCTTATGTCAAGTGTCATGTGGATCAGTGACAGCTACCCTACATTCAGTTCAGTCTGCAGAGACTACACAACAGGTTCCCCCCGTTGACGGTAGATGCAACACACTTGGTTCATGTCACGTGATAAACACACTCCTAGGTGAGGGAGGAAACATGGGAGGTCTCTCTCGAGAAGGATGCACACTTGTTTCACCTAAATCTGCCCCTAAACCCTGTTCTAGAGTTATTTCGTCAAATTTCCCAATGCATAGCTCTCCACTACGCATAGGTGGTGTTGGTTGTAATAGGGCTACTGGTAGCTCTGCTCATTTGAATCACAAACAGAAGAGCTGGAAAGTCCAAGAGTCTAAACCTAGTTTTGTTCTCGACAAGGATATTGCTATGGACAGGGTTGTTAGTTTATTGGAGACAGTGTTAGTAGGTAAATTTGTTTATACCAGGATGAACAAGGTTCAGCTGACAAAATGAATCTTAGGCTTTTGGAAGCCTCTCGTAGGTTATTGTCCTAGATTTATCCCACTGTCTAACCACTGGATGGTCTTTCATTTTCTATCTGAGAGCGATCTTCTGAGAATTTTGGGTTCTCCTTGGATCATTGGTAGAGGTATTTTAATGTTAAAAATATGGATTCCTGGTTTTAACGCACTCTCGAAAAGCTTCTCGAAAAGATGCTTCTATATGTTGCTCCCCGACTTTCCTATTGAGTTCTGGTCTGTAAGAATATTCGAAGAAGTTGCTAAATCGGTAGGAAAAAATATTTTCTTTGACGAACATTCACTCCACTGGAGTAATAAAAGGATCGCTTGGGTGTTGGTTGAACTAGACCTGGACAGAGGATTACCAGATGTTATTGACATCTCCATTGGGGATACACACATCCACCAACCTGTTGACTTCTGGAGGGAGCCTTTATGTTTCCATTCTTATTGGCAACTAGGACACCTTAAAGCGATGTGTCCAGTCTCCAAGGAGCACATACTTGACACAGGACATCCTTGGACAATAGTAGACCAAGCTGAAGGTTATTTTTATGGGCCTATCGACAAAGGTTCCTTCTTAGGTAAGATGCATTTCTTCTTTCCTTCCTTCTTTAATAAACTCTCCTCCGAAGGGCTTGTTTCTTTAAAAAACAATGAAAGTTGGGTGTTAGAGATCTTCAGAGACTTTTGGGACCTACTTATGAAAAATTTTGAAGATTTCGGTGACCGTCTTAGTCTGAAATCTAAGGATTTAGACTGTTTTAAACACTCAATGTGCTCTCTTGGGGATACACAACCTCTCCCTCCCACAAATTTTGTTTTGACTAATGAGATTCCTACCAGACTTTTGGGAATTGATAAGTTAACTTCTAAAGGGATGGGAAAGTATTTAGGAGGATGTTCTATCTCTCTCCCTCCTTCTAAAGTTACAGAAGTCCCAAAGGTCCTGTTTGGTGGTGTTTGTTTAAACTCGGATTGTCCTGTTTTTACTTCGGATGGCGATAGAGGCCCTAAATCGTTAAATGACTCTCTAAACCTTATATCCAAGGCTACAAAGACATTATCACCCATGTTACTATCCATCTTCAACTTATATTGTAAGCCTCCCCCCTCAACAGACCGATCCAATCTAACCATTATAAAAAAGGCTAGACCCCGGAACCCTAAGAAACCCCCCTGGGCCACTGAAGGTGGTTTGGCACATTTAGGGGCATTTTCCCCTATTGTTTTAGATCCATAATGTTCACTAGACCCTGTCCTCCCTGAATCATTAAACCCTATTACAGATAGGGTACCCCCCCGGACCCTTAGATAAATCTAGCCGACTACCGACGTTCCCTTATGATTTTTTGTATTTCAATATCTGTGGGTTTGGGGGACACACAAAAATTGCTTCCCTCAAATTGCTTCTGAAACAAGTTAATCCAAATATTGTTTTTCTAAAAGAAACCTTAGTGGATGGTGAAAAAGCTAAAAGACTTTTTCTTTAATGTCTTTTGATGTGGAATGTTGTTGCATTGGATCCTATTGGTCGCTCGGGTGGCTTATTGAGTGGGTGGAACCCAAATAATAATGAGTTATGTGCATTTGGAACCTCTGCGGGTATATATCTAGAGGGAAGATTCAAACACACTACAGAAAAGATAAAATTGCTCAACTATTATGCACCCTATAAAGATAGGGAATTTTTTTGGCAACCCATTATTGATTCTGGTTTACTAAGTGAAGAGGGAATTATAGTGGGAGGTGACCTTAATTTCACCCTTTCTTCCTGAGAGGTGTGGGGGGATTTGGCCAGAAGTGACCCTCTTCCAGATTATTTTTCAAGTCTTATTCTAACTTCCAGTTTAGTGGATATCCAGCCAACTAAAATAGTTCCTACTTGGAGAAATGGTAGAGCAGGAACAACTGGTATCTCGAAAAGATTGGATCAGTTTCTTCTTGATGAAACCCTACTTGGAAGTCATAGAAAAATCAGATCTTGGATCATTAATTCTACCATTTCGGATCACAACCTGATTTGCTTACAATTGGAGAAGTCCACTCATAAAGTTGCTCCTCCCTTTAAATTCAACAACACCTCGATCTTTGATCAGAGTTTTTCTTCTCTTATTAATAATACACAACATTCTATGGATAGCTAATCAGGTATTTATTCTATCCAACTATTGTGTGCAAAATTTAGGAACTTAAAGAAAGTTGTGGTACTCTGGTAGAGGAATAAAGAAATCAAATAAACATAGAACTCCATCTTATTGAGGAAAAAATATCAGAGATATTTGTGAATTTCCCATCACAGGTGTTTGTATAGGAAGACATGAATTTACTAAGGACACTAAAACAAAGGAAGTATAAGATTCTATCTATAGCAGAATCCACCTGGAGGCTCAGAAGTCGGGCAATATGGATTGATAAGGGAGATAAGAACACTAAATTTTTTCATAAATTTGCCTCTCAAAGAAGATCACAAAATACTATCTGGGATATAGTTGATGATGCAGGATGCCACAAAACAACAAATAATGATATTAAACAGATTGTATATAAACATTTCAAAGAACAATTAAGTGCAATAGAGGCATAGGATTCTTGTAATCAAATCAAAGTACTCAAGAATGTGCCCAAGTTTTTTAATGATGCAGAAAGTGATGAGATTGGCAAATATGTCACTTTAGAAGAAGTAAAGGAAATTGTTAGTTCAATGCCAAAAGATAAATCCTAGGCCCGGATGGGTAGACTCTGGAACTCTTTCAGGCTTTTTTTTATATAATGGGGGAGGATCTTCACAAGGATGTTGAGGAATCCAGATGTACAGAATTTATACCAGGTGCACTCAATGCTACTTTCTTTTCTCTTATCCCCGAGGTAAGCAAGCCAGATTCCTTCCATGATTTTAGACCAATTTCCCTCTGTAACTTTGTATATAAATTCATATCTAAAATCATTGCCACACGGATGAAAGATAAATTGGCATCATGTATATCCTATGAACAGTTTAGTTTCCTTAAAGATCAATTAATCTTTGATGTTGTGGGGATAGCACAAGAGTGTTTGCACACTGCTAAATCTAAGAAGTTAAGCTCAATTATTCTAAATTTGGACTTAAAGAAAGCATATGATAAAGTGAGCTGGCAATTTCTACGAATGTTATTAATCCAGATCGGGTTAAAATGGGAGGTTACCCAATGGATTATGGCTTGTGTAACTTTTGTTAACATGGAAGTTTTAATAAATGGATCCCCAATTGATTTCTTTAAGAGTTGTCGAGGGCTACGTCAGGGCTTCCCTCTTTCTCCCCTATTATTCCTATTGTTTTTTGAGTGTTTAAGAATATTATTGAAGAAGGTTGTGGAAGAAGGGTATTTTCATGGACTCAAAGTTGCTACTGAGACTATAATATTACATTTGTTATTTGTCGACGATGTTCTAATTTTAGGTATTGGTAAATTTGAATACAGGATGGAGTTTCAAACTATTTTAACAAGTTTTTGTCTTGCCTCTGGTATGGATGTTAATTGCCAAAAATCGTGCTTTCCTGCACAAAATATGGACCCCAGTATGGAGCAAAGGATACAGGTAGCTTTCAATATACATTTTATTAACGTTGATAAAGGTATAAAATATCTATGTCTTTATTTAAAACCTAACAACTATAGGCTAGCGGATTGGAATTGTATGGTTCAAAAGGTTGAGAAGTGATTTGGTAATTGGTCCTTTCATTGGCTCTCATTAGGAGTTAGACTTGTTTTAGAAAAATATGTTCTTCAAATCCTCCCTGTGTACTAGCTTAGTTTAGCCAAGATTCCTTCTACTATACTACATAAGATTCAACAACTCATTGCTAATTTCATTTGGAGAGGATCTAGAAAAAATACAGGCTTTCACCTAACTAAATGGAAGAACATCGCGAAACCAAAGGAAATTGGTGGATGGGGTATACGGAATATATTTTGGTTTTCCCAATCCTTGGCTTCCAAATCTTGCTGGAGAGGTCTATTCGGAAAAGGATTGTGGAGTGTGATCCTTAAAAAAAATATCTAAAATGAATCGATCTGACATCTTGGCTGCGCAAAGACCACTGTAAGTTCCCAGTAGCCTCTATTATCTGGAAAAAAATTATGCCTTCTATGCATATTATAAAGTGATGATTGGCTTGGATGATATGGTGCGGTAAACAAGTCATTCTTGGGATGGACCCTTTCATAGGAGATAATGCATCATACAGACTCTCAGGCCCCTTAATAAAACACCTTAACAATCTGCATATCTTCACATTAGCACAGTGTTGGCAGCCAAATATTTGTGCCATTTCATCGATATTTAAAACACAGTCTTTGATGAGAAAGAATTTTTAATAGCTGACTCTTTGTGTCTGCGAAGACTTCAATTATGATTTTTGTTTGAAAAGTCACTTGATTGGTTGTTGTGTGTTTTTGAGTTTACTTTTTTTAATAAATTTCTCATTTAATCTTTTTCAATTTCATGACTGTTAAAGCATGAAATTGAAAAAACCTTGGAATAAACACATCATACAAATTCTAAAATTTATCCTTCTGAAATTGGATGAGTCTTTAAAATACCTAATGATCATATTGTTTTGTGTTTTATTAAGGGGCCTGAGTATTGAGCATATTGTTTTGTGAAATGTTTCTTTACCATTAGGATATGAGCTGATCACGTTTGGGTTATGCCTTGATCGTTTTTCATTTCGATTTTTTATTGTCACTTTACCACCTTCACGATAGTTTTTGAAACTAAACTTTGATATAAATCTATAATTTGAACGCTACCCTTGACCGTCATATCACAGTCTAATCATTGTCTCACATGGCTATTAGTCGTGCTCTAAAACCATTACACCCATGTCCTTCTTTCCTGAGCTCGCATTCATTGCATCGTTGGTGGTGATTCATTTTTGGGGTTAGGTTCTAAATAGAGGAGGTGGTTTTATATTGTGTTTGTCCTTTGGTTCAGGGTTCAATAAACAACTAAAGTGGTAGTCATGGTGGTCTTCTCCCGAAATCATAGTTATAGGGCCACCTTTGACAATGCAAAATTTATCGTTCGTATCGGGTGGTTTCAAACATGGGCTCCTCTTTTATACACCTGTTGGTATATCGTAACCAAGTCCATGGCCCCTGTGGTAAGGATAGAGCTGAATTGTTCACGCGCCTTTCTCTCCCATAATGATGTTGTGGATGATCTCGCGGTCTTTGGATGGGTTCAGTTTATACAGTCGTTCGAGGGCTTTAACCTTGAAATCACCCAATCTTTCGCCAAGATCTTCGATGGTACTAGAGCCAAAATAGGTGACTTACAATTGCAAGTTAGTGAGGAATCGATTGCAGAAGCCACAGGCCTGTCATGAGAAGGAGATCATTGGTTCAAGAATCTAAAAATCGAAGGTATTCCTTGGCACTTGTTAATGATTTCTAGGAAGTCATGCTACGACGTCAAAGGTACACCCATAAATCTATTCAAGCCTCAGTGGCATGGTTTGTTATTAATTATCAAGCAATTTGTTACTTGCGAGGGACAATATGGATTGGTATTTATGTTTCATATACGCCTGTTAATGGTATTCTTAGGGTTTAGTTTAAACATGCATTTTTACCTGCTTAAAATCCTTCAAAATATGGCTAGATTTTATCAAAGGAAAAACCCTAATTCACAGTCCAGTCTCTCTCATCATGGCTTGATTGGAGTCTTAGTCATTTCCCATTTGTCAAAGGTAGGAAATAACTAGAAAATTTTCCTGGTTAGGAATGGTTTTGTTCCACCCACACTTGAACAGATAAGTGATTCACCCCTATGTTTAGATGAGCCTACCATCCCTTGCCCATCAACTCACTCTCTGCAAGACCTTCATATCAAATTGCAAGTTACAAAAGACCCTGCGTTATTTACCGAAACCCCTGTTGATTTTCATCAATCAATCAGAGACACACACTAGAGGCACGAATTCATCCCTAAAAAGTCTTTAGAGGAAGTGTTGGATAAATTGAAGGGTAAGGTATCTGTTACTCCCAATCTTGGGCAAGATTTGGTTTATGTAAACGAAATTAAAACCAAGAAGTAGGGAAAACATAAAATGCAAAGGGTTCAGGTTATAGATTTCAAGAAAAAAATACCAGTTCCGATTTCGCTAAGATAAATTCACCTCGATACGATTTCGTGTCTAACTTTCCTCCTTTATTAAAGCAGCAAGAAGGTTTCTCAGGTATTCAGTATGACCTTAAAAATATTATGGAGTAGGGTAAACTTCTTAACTCAAACCAAACTTGTCCATTGCCAAATCTAGAACAGGTGTATTATGAAGGTTTCTTTGATTGGATCCAAAGATACTATCAAGACATCCCTTATCTACAGGCTCGACTAAATCAAGTAATGACTCGAAACTTAGTTCTGGAAAAGGAGAATGAGGATCTCAGAGCTAGCATCCGATCAAATTCGCTCAGGGCCAACAAATGTTTCAAGAGATCGAGAGATGTGATTATAAAAAACTCCACCGGTTCCAATGTTGCTGTAAATTCGGATTTGTCTAATGTTTCCTTTTCAAAGTTCTAATTGGTAAACACTCTTCTTGTAATTCACGATTGGATTTGTTTAAATAATTATTGAATTTGTTTTTATTTTGTTTTTATTTAGACCAGCTACAGAATCATAGATTCTATAGCTTGTCTTTTAATTTATTTATTTGGTTGTTTTCTAATTTAGATTTTGTTTTTCTTTGTTCTCAGGTAAACAACAGAGAAATGTTCAAAGGTTAAAAGAACAAGTCAAAAGTTGAGAATACAATGAACTTGTAATTTCGTTTTTGAGAAAAAATATTTTAATGATGTAACTATTTTTGAATAGTTGTCTCAACAGACCTATGTTTATGGTTATTTTGTTTTAGTAAATTATTTTTTGAATTAGATATATCTATGTCTTGCATGATAAGAGAAACAGACTAGGAACTTGTTTTAAATAGCATTGTTTTCCCAGGAATGAGAGAAATTCCTTTTGGACCTTATGATGGACTTATCATTTTGAAACTATATGGGATACAGTTTACTTTTTGGCTTTAGTCCTTCTGTAGGCTGTGCAATGTTATTATTGTTTCTCATATAATTTATGGACATGAAAACTTATTTGTATTGAATTATCTTTAGACTGTTCTACATGTATATTTTCATGTTGATTTTTCCTTTTACATGGTTCATTATATTTTGGTTCTTTTAATATATGTGAATAATCATCCATCTATACATTTTGAGTTTACATAGAATGTTAGGTCGTTGATAATACCATTTGTTGATAGTTGGAGTTGATTTCTCTTTCAGCTTTTGGACATTTTAAAGTCACATGAGTAAAAATCTATTTGTCTTTCTGCTATCATAGATCTGTTTTGAAATATAAAAGATTTCCTTGAGTTGTTTCAGGAAATATTGTTCTTTCTTTTTGTCATAGATTATACTTGACAACAGTTTAAGTGGATCTTATAAAACACAAAAAGACGAATCTAGATTAGTGTCGTTGATCATCATCAGGTTAGTTATTTTATATTTTATTTTATTTGTTAGCTTACGAATGAATAATGATTACATCATTTAAACTTTAATTCTTTGTCCATTATCGTTATATCATTTCTAATCTTATTCATTCATTGTTTATTATTTTGTCATTCATAGTGAAAAAATAGTTTCTTTTATTTTTGCATCTTATTTTGATCCATTAGTCTAAAACCATCATTTTCACGAGGCTTTAGTTAAACCTTGTAACTATATATATCTATTGTATATAATATTGCTATTAGTTAAGCAAATGTATGAGTGTGTTAACTGATAGGATTATATATTTAGGTAGTTTTACCTCTTTTAGTTATTTTAGCATCTTAGTTGGCTAACGGAGCCATAAAACCAATTAGGGTAGATCATTCCAAACAGCTTGGGTTAAATAGACAACCTCGGACTAGATCTTCCCTTCTCGTTCACGGTGTGTCATAAACGCCCGTCAACAAATGGCGCTAAAAGGAGGGCCAGGTAAATTTAATGATTAAATGTTTTACCTCTCAACCTGTCATAATTCTAGATTTATAAATTATTCTTCTGAGTCATCTTAAAATGCACTAGAAGGCATGCAAGACTGACAATTTGGCCTTGCTGGAGTCTTTGTTTCGAATTTATTTAATTTTCCATGGCTCCCCAAATCATTGTGTTGGAACATGCTTTCCACTTCTCATTACCTGATATTCCCAACAATAAATTCTTCCTCTTGTCCAAACTCACCTTTGATGGTGGGGGAATGTATCTACCAAAGACCATATTAACAAGTTTTGGTGTAAATGCATCAAGCATGATTTTTCTGATTTAAAGGTTTTATGAAGATTGTTCGCTTTTACTTTCAGGGGTCGAATTAAACATTGGTTTGAGTCTTTTCCAGCATATCACATTATTGATTGGTTTCAATTTGTAAAGGAATTTCTATATGCTTTTGAAATCTATGATTACAATCGATTATGTGAAGAGTTCCAGGCTCTACTAATCAATGATGATTCATCTCCAGAGGTCTTTTTAACAAGCATCCATTATGTTCTCTATAAATTTCAACTTGATGACATGTCATTTGTACTAAATCTCCTCTCTGATTTTTGTGCCCCTTTCATCCAACCATTTTCGATCGCAAATGATGAATCAATTAGAAATACTATCACTCAATTGCGAGATGAATTTTGTTTGTAGGATGAGAGGAATCCATCAGAAAATATTGAACAAGAAAGGGAGGTAGAATCTATTGAAAAGGTTCTTACTGACAATCAAACCGGTTTTTCCTCTGAATCATTGTATATCAATCCTCGACCATTGTGGAAGAATATTTGATGTTGGGTCAAGTTGAATGTCCATATTATTCTAACGCTTTCTCTAATCAGTACTTAAATTCAGTTATTGAAGAACCCTTAGGTGATGAAAATGATCTTAAACATTCTAACATTTCAATGAAACTGATTAGAGATGTAGATATGCAATTGGAATAAGAAATCTTAAACCTTCATCCACAAATCATACCTTATCCATGGGAAAGATTAGATGTTTGTCATGAAAGTTTTGAATTAGCTATCATACAGGAGGAAAATTTAGATGATCATATTATGTTGAAGGATTTATCACCAAAACAGAGAAAGTATTAAGGCAAGTGAAGAGGAATATCTTGAGAATACCATTCACTAGTACATATGACCAAATTTGTGACGGTTTTTCGTTGATATTGCCACACATATTCGTCACAATTTCCACGAAAGCCGGGTTTTTTTTTCGTCGGAATAATTTCGTCGCTCTATCGACGATCCAGGTGTGCGTGGAAACATCAACAAAATTATCTCTCCACATGTCACCACAGTCAAGTTTGGTTAACCCTTTTCATCGTCTCAATTCCGATGAAATATCATCGCAAGTACAACGAACAACCGTGGCAATTACGACGAAATCTCGTCTCAATTGCGATGAAAATTTTTGACAAGTCAAAAAATTACGACGCAGATGTTGTATGTGTGACGAAAAACCATGGCAACTTGTGACGAATACCAGTGTCAATAGCAACGAAATTGATTTATCAAGACCAAATTTATGACGAAGATGTTGTATGTGCGACGAAAAACTATGGAAACTTGCGACGAAAGTTCGTCGCTATTGCCACGGTGGTCAAAATGCAATTTTTTTTCTGACGAACTGTCGTCGATATTGTGACAATGGTATTAAGTTTTAAAAAAAAATTTACACGAGATATGGTATTACCATATTACAATGTAATATGGTAATGCCATATTACAATGTAATATGGGATTGCCATATTT
>SNQJ01S0002872.1:419064-436892 GCA_010110895.2 Picea sitchensis
CGAACCCAGAGGAAAAATAATATTATACTTCTACTGGAATATAGGGATGGAAATCAATAATAAAGATGTGTCTTATGCCCTTATAAAAGGTATTCTATTTGTCAACCGACGACAAATCCAAACTCTGATCATAGTAGGCGATTCAAAGATGATCATAAGAATAATGATCCAGGGGCCTGATCCAAAAAATATGAGTTTAAAAGGGGTGATAGACATAATTCACCTATCTTTGAGGACCTTGAAAGTCATTTTTTTCTACGTCCTTAGAGGTAACAATGTAGAAGCTGACAAAATGGCCAACCTAGCCATAAGAAAACCACTCGGCACACTAGGAGTGGACGTTGAGGACTGTTTATCCCCCCTCATAAAATGATCATCACATTCCATACGACCAGGTCCCATTGCATGTTGGGGAATGAAAGAAAGTGTATCTCTAGCATGTGATTTGACACATGGATGAAGTAGCTGGTAGGAGGTAAGGAAGGGCATGGTTTAAATCGTGTAAACGAGATTAGGTACGCGTAATCCATCATGGTTTGGAATGGTTTCATCGGCCAATCAGTTGATTTTGTGGGTACCAGGAAGACAAAACCTCTAGATCATGTTCGGCAACACATGCATTCCAACAGAGGATGAACACCTTCAGTAACCACTCACACAACCAGATCAAATATCAACACACTGATTTTTTGATGTGGTAAAACCCCTACAGGGAAACATCCAAGGCCCTAGCCAACGTGACCACTTGGAGTAGTTTAATAATGCAAAAGAAAATGATTACACAGATATGGTCGTTAAGATCGAGGAGAATATGAACCATCAGATCACTCTATGTCGGGAACATATCTTGACCATCGGATTTCCTAACTACAAATGCATACTAAAGAAACACACTAAGAAACACACTTTTACCTAACGACACATTAGACCAAGTAGATCTTAACTAACTCCTAACTGTCTAAATATCCTAACATCCCCCCTTAAGAATAACTTGGGATAGGATTGAAGTATTTACAATAGTGAAACAATAGGATACGGAAGGAGGAATTAGATCCTATCCCCCCTTAAGGACAACTTCATGAACTCCTAACATAGATCGAAGTTTGGAAAACTTCATGTCTGTAAGAGACTTTGTGAAAATGTCTACAACTTGATCTTATGTAGCGAAAAAGAGCACTTCAATAACTTGATCATGAATGAGCTTTCAGATCAAGTGCATGTGTAGCTTAATTTGATTTCTACGATGATGTTGAACTGTGTCTTTGGCGAGCTTGATGGCATAATCATTGTCACACAAAAGGTTGGTCGGGTGATAATGCTGGAATTCGAACTATGAGAGGAGTTGTTGAAGCCACAAGGCTTCCTAAATTGCATTTACCACTACTCGATACTCTTCTTCTGCTAAAGAAAGTGAAATAGCCTAATGTTTCTTATAGGCCCAAGTGACAACTCTTGAACAAATGCTGAAAACATAACCTGTAGTAGACTTCCAATCATCAGGGTCACCAGCCCAATCTAAATCAGTGAAACCAACCAATAAAGGGGTCCCCCCTAAATTATAATGTATCCTGAACTGAGCTATACCTCGGACATATCGAAGTATCCTTTTGGCTTATTTAAAATGGATTTCATGGGGTGTCTATATATACTAGGAAAAAATACCAACATCAAAGCAAATATTAGGACGTGTATCAGTCAAGTATAAGAGGCTACCCACTAACTTCGGGAGAAGTACAAGTCAAAATTTTCTTCGGGAGAAGTACAAGTCGAAACTTTCTTGACTCCAGACTAGAAGGGAGAAGGGGTTGGTTTACAATCATCCATGTGAAAGCGATGAAGAAGGTCACAAGAATAATTAGACTGAGAAGGAAAAATTCCTTCATTGGTTTGGAAAACTTGGAGGCAAAGGAAATAGTGAAAAAATCCTAAGTCTGTCATTTCAAATTTCTGCTTAAGGCTAGTTTTCAAATGGTTTAAAATTTTTCAGTCGCTACTAGTAAGGATAAGGTCATAAACATAAAGTACAAGGATTATGAGATGTTGATCTAGAATATATTTGCAGAATGAAATGAATAAATATTATTATCAAAATATTCTTAATACATAATAACAGATATACAATAAAGTTGGTTTATATTCAATAAGGAAATAAGTTGAAACTGTAAAATGCAGTGGAAATAAGCTTGCTAGAATGGTGGTGGATTATATCTGAGAAGAGATGTGAAGGTTGCGCTCATTCACAAGAAGATGATTACAATGAGGCTCTAAAGGCCTTTTTACAATAAACATGAATGTCAAAAACCCTAGACATCCAAAAACCTAACCCTAAGAGATGAAGTGAAGTCATGTAGGCCCTGTTTGGGTATGTTAGCACATGAAATTCCCGGGGTCGTAACTTTTGCATACCATCTCTGGTTTAGGTGCATGATAGCCTGTCAAAAAGGTCTATATGAGGAATACACATTTTTTTGTTATGCATTAAAGGTCATTCTGACTGTGGCGAGCCCTAAAAATGATGTTTAGGGCCTCAAAATGACCCCGCAAGTCAGGGATCTGACAACTAGGGAAACAAACTGCCAAATTGAGATAATTGGAATAGGTGGGAGGCCACAAAAATACATATGGATCAATCCTCCCCCCTTAAGAAGAAATGGTCTCCATTGCATTGAGTTCCCCCATCAGATGAGGAACTTTTTGTTGAATTTCTCCCTAGGTGAGCCACTTGCCTTGGTGGAGGAGTTGCCATACTTTGACAACTCGATAAAGTTGGATCCTTTGCTGGCGAGTTCCCTTGATCTATTTTTCCAAAATTTGATCATTGGATTCCTGTTGTATGTAGTCAGGGTTGATCTCTATTGGTTTCAATTGTTTTTTTATCTCTGAGGTGTCCAGTAATGGTGGGAAATATGGTCGAAGGATATCCACATTGAACATTGGGTGCAAGCCAAGGAAAGGAGGAATGTTGATCTTAAAAGAATTATCACCCACAACCTTGGTGATGGTGTATGGCCCATAAAAAAGTGGGAAAATCTTCTAATGGGGTCCTGTAAGGCGCTCTTTTTGCAAGTGTGACAAAACTTTGTCACCCACCTGAAACTTATGTGGCACCTGATGTTGATCATGGAGTTTCTCGTACTTGTCATTGGACTTATGTAGGATATCCTGAACCTGTTGGTGGATGTGTTGGATCTACTCAATGAACTGGGTGGATTTGTCAACTTCAGTTGGAGCAGGATATGAGTTGGTTCAGGTGACTACAAGGGGTAGTGAAACATCTATGGGACCCAATGGTTGGAATCACAACCCCACCTAAAAGGGGTTGTGGTCGATTGAGCTATGCAGGGCTCAGTTGTAACTATGTTGAACATAGGGGATACTCTCATCCCATGTGCGAGGGTGATTGGAATTATAGATTCTCAGGATATGCATGATCGTTCGATTTACAACCTCGGTTTGGCTATTTTTTGGGGGGTGGAAGGCCGTGGATTTGGTAATCTTGGTGTCCAACAGTCACCAGAAGTTTGACCAGAATGTGTTGAGAAATCGACTGTCCCAATATGAGACAATGGTTTGTGGTATTCCAAAATGTACCCAGACTCATTCAAAGAAGAGCTAATTGGCAGTGGCATCTGTTAGCGCCAATTCTCGCAAAGTCATGAGCATCGAGCGCGACACACAGAAGAAATCCATTTCGGGCCTAAAATCAAGTGAGTGGGATTTTGTTTTCAATGGCGAGAATCCATAAATGGGGTAGATTGACGGTCATCAGGTAAAGATTGAGTCACGGAATTGCATGAAGTATAGTGCATGGGCTCATTTCTTATCACCAAAGTCGCGAAATGATCAACCCTTTCATGATTTTGGCTACCAGGACTTCAAAGGACAAATGATTTCTCTCTTCCAATGCATTTGGAAACCCTGAAACGTGAAATGCGAAAAGCGCCCAGGAGCCTTTCGGTATTCCGGCTACTGGGAGTTCAAGAGACAAGGGTTTCTTTCTTCCACTGCATTTCAAAACCCCGAAACCTGAAGTGTGAAATGCAAAAGTGCCCAAAATCCATTTAAGCATTCCGGCTACCGGGAGTTCAAGAGACAAGGGGTGCTTTCTTCCACTACATTTTGAAACCCCGAAACCCGAAGCGTGAAATGTAAAAGTGCCCAAAATCCATTTCGACATTCCGGCTACCGAAAGTTCAAGAGACAAGGGGTGTTTTCTTCCACTGCATTTTGAAACCCTGAAACCCGAAGCACGAAATGTAAAAGCACCCAAAAGCCATTTCGACATTCCAGCTACCGGGAGTTCAAGAGTCAAGGGGTGATTTCTTCCACTGCATTTCGAAACCCCGAAACCTGAAGCGCGAAATGTAAAAGAACCCAAAATCCATTTCGACATTCTGGCTAGTAGAAGTTCAAGAGACAAGGGGTTCTTTCTTCCACTGCATTTCGAAACCCTGAAACCTGAAGTGAAAAATGTAAAAGCGCCCAAAATCCATTTTGACATTCCAGCGACCAAGACTT
This sequence comes from Picea sitchensis, assembly GCA_010110895.2. Lineage (NCBI taxonomy): Eukaryota > Viridiplantae > Streptophyta > Pinopsida > Pinales > Pinaceae > Picea > Picea sitchensis. Next base: position 423,583 of record SNQJ01S0002872.1, read on the forward strand.
CAAAGGAAAAAGGGGTCAATCCTCTATTTTCTCAGTCTCGGCCACCCTCCATGGAAAAGGCAGTTAATGAATATTGAACAGGTGGTTGAGACCTCAGCTCAAGCCATGAATGCAGGGCATGGAGGTGCTGGCAGGAAGTCTGCCCAAGATCGTCCTCTGTGCAGGTTTTCTTAGAAGAGAAATGTCGATCTGATGTCCTCGAATGATTAGAAGAACCTACACATGCTAAGTTAATACTTTAATGTCTCATCTACCCTCTTGTTGCCAAGAGAGAGAATTGCTCTGAGTATATATACTCATTTTTTGTATTTTTGTAAGGATCGATGGTAGAGCTAAGATCTCATTTGTAAAGCTTTAACAAAGACTCTGGTTCTATGGTTATACAATGATATTTTGTTATTTCTTGTTTAATGGTGGCTAGCCTCCTCCTTTCCTTGTTCTTCTGTATCTGAAAGCCCGAGTATGGATGATCCAGTCAGGTGTTGTTGTAACTATATAATGCATGTTTGATTGTATTAGTTCTGTAACGTTTGAGTTTTACTTTGAAGTTTCTCTGGTCTGAGAGGATCTCATGTCTGAGACTTTTCCCCTTTATTTTATTTCACTTACTCACCACTATGAAAATTCACTGGCCTAAGTTAAATCAAGACCTCGCATGTCCTTGTTGTTCCAACCCAGTTTTTTGAGTGAGCGATATTGTTCTTATTTTACCTCCATTTGATCACCCCTTTTATAAACAAATCGTGACATAAACTAATGGACCTCAGGCTTACTCTTGTTTCAATCCAAGAGTGACTTCTGATGCCAACATTTATGGTGACGCTGTCGGGGATGAAGTTGAAAATTTTCCCTGGGATTGAACGACATTGAGCCTCTTATTATGAAGGTGCATCAGGCATCAGATCCTTACGATACTTCTACTATGCACCTGGCGACTACATTGTGACGATTCCACTGTGGAGAACCTGTTGTTTTAGTTGTGGCTTCCAGAGGTAGACACAAGCAGTCCCATCCATAGCCACCTCTAGTTACACCTGAAGTTGATCCATAGGTAATTTTTAGAAAAGGAAAGGCCTCTAAAGGAGAAACTTCCATCACTGAACCAGGTAATCTTCCATATCCTTCTGTAAGAACTCCATTTTCTTCTTCTCAACTTCCTAGCAGACCTTTTTCTGAAGTTTCCCGTTTCCTAAATTTCGGGAGTGTTCCTGCTGAGTTTTCCCCTCCTGGTTTGGGATTGGAGGGAGAAATCCTTGTTACTCCTCTCTCCCCCAAATTTGTACCTTGGCGTAGACCCAGGACCATAGAAGATTTCCCTGCTCCTAGATTTACCACTCCTCCTCTTGTTTTTGTTTCTACTAATGCATAGAGAGAAGCATCTACTGACTCAAGCCATTTATCCTTCTCTCTGAATCCCCCATTGTTTCCCCTTCCACCTGGATGCTCATTTCCAGTATCCCCTATTCAAGCTCCTTCTCCTCCAAGTTCTCCTCCAGCTAATATTCCTATGGCAGGAGAAAATCCCCCCATGACCAAAATGGAGGCTATAATAGCTTCTAATTATGCTCCCCTTGTGTTACCTCAACCTCTCAATTCCCTTCCAGCAGATGGATACCTTAAGCAGTTGCCAAAGTTTATAGGTGAAGGGGACATAGCTGCCGATGAACACCTTGAAGCCTTTTACAGTTTTATAGATGATCATGTTATCATGCATGCAGACGTATGGATGAGAATTTTCATCCATAGCCTTGAAGGTGAGGCTAGAAAGTGGTTTAGGGCCCTACCTCCTGGATCTATTGATGGGATTGAGGATTTAGATAATGATTTTTTGAGATTATGGGGAGACAAAAAAGACTTCATGTATTACATGACAGAGTTTGGGTATTTGAAGAGAAAGGAAGGAGAGTCTGTCTCTGACTTCTCCAAGAGATTAAAAAAAATGTACAATAAGATCCCCTCTGAAATAAATCCCTTAGAAGCCTCTGCTAAGATCACTTATTCTAGCACTTTTGATCCTGATTTCTGCCTTCTATTGAGGGAAAGGAGAGCAACCACACTGGCTCACTTGCACGATGCAGTCGTGGAAGTAGAATCTAACATATTGGTGGTTGAACGACTCAGGAATAAGGTCGATAGAGACATATCCAGGAAGAGACATGAAACCTCCTCATCCAATTCCTCTCCCCTTCCCCTTCATATGGAATAAGTAACTAAAGTGTTAAAGTCACTTTCGGATAGAATGGAAAGGTGCGAGTTGGAAGGGAAGCCCATGTACAGAAATCCCCAAAATACCAATAACAAAGGCTTCAGGAGGCCCACCAATAATACACCTCACGTATTGCCAAGGGAACAAAGGAGCAAATATAGAGATGAGCAGAGGATTCAACCCCCTCTCCAAAATAATCTAGTTGCTCATGAGGAAGGAGAGGATATTGATGAGCTTGACCCTGAAATTCACTGTATTGAAGACACTTTCCCTTTTCCCCATTTGACTCAATATATATATGAAGAATACCTTATGAACAGTCAAGTCAATGAGTTGGGTAAAGGGGAAAAGGCCAACAACACTCCTAAAAGATATCATCTTAGGTCAAAGAAGAAAGAAGGGAATTTTGATAGCTATGATCAGCCCCTCATAGTAGAAAAACCTGCTAAGCCTGTAACCATCACTACTAAAGAAAAGAAATCTTAGAATACTTCACCAGCGACCAAAGAACCTGTTTCTGACGTAAGGGAAGATCCTAAGCTTTTTCTCTCCTTTAGTTTTGAGCATGAAATTCAAAATATTAGAATTCTCGTACCCCTCTCAGAGCTAGTTAAAAATAAAGATTTCAAAAGGTCCCTCCCCAAGATGCTACAATCTGAGTCCCCCCAGCCTTCTACAGACTCAGTAAATCTTCAAGATGAAAAGCCATAAGTCATCCTAGGTCCCATGGTAGAAGACAGAGATTATTCATCCCCTCCCTTCTACACATCCCTGAACATACATGATAAAGTGTTCCATAATTGCTTCATGGATTCAGGAGCTTCCCACAACCTTATGCCCAAAATAGTCATGGAAGAATTGGGACTGGAAGTGACAAAGGCTTATCACGATTTGTACTCTTTTGATTCAAGGAGGGTGCAATGCCTTGGAGTCATCAAGGACTTTGTGGTCTCTTTATTTCAGCTGCCAATGAAGAGTGTGGTCATGGACATTGTAGTAGCTGATGTTCCCCCCAAGTTCGGCATGTTGTTGTCAAGATCTTGGATTAGAAAACTTGGAGTAACTTTACAATTGGATCTCACATATGCCACCATTCCAGTATTTGGAGGGGAATACAGGAGGTTGTATAGAGAAGCTCAGCTGGCCTACATTGTCAGTGACGAAGAAGACCCCACTGATCACCCCATATTTTCACTTGACACTGATTTGGGGTCTAGTTTATTGCAGATCATTGAGACTCCTGAAGCCCCTTTTCAAATTAGAAAGAAAAGCATATTTAATCACGATATACCTCCTCCAACCACCTCTGTTTGGAAAATGTTCTTCGACGGAGCTTCTTCTAGTGAAGGCGCTGGTGCTGGAGTGGTTCTTATGTCCCCTTGGCAGGAAACCATATGCCTATCATACAAGCTAGAATTTGAAGCTACCAATAATGTGGCAGAATATGAAGCTCTCATTATGGGTATGAGGGTTGCAAAGGAAAGGGGAATTGAGGAGGTAGCAGTGTTCGGAGATGCTGAGTTGATAATCCAGCAAGTCAGGAATACTTATCGGGCTAAGCATCCTCGGCTCAGGGGTTACAGAAATCAGGTGTGGGACCTGATTGATAATTTCTTCTCGGCTTTCATCATTTCTTTTATTCCTAGAGAGGAAAATACTTTGGTTGATTCCTTAGTTGTCTCAGCTAGTCTGTCCAGGATCCCTCTGCTGCCTAAGATCAAATATGGGGTCGAGATAAGATACAGACCATCTGTTCTGGACAATATCAAGCATTCGAAGGTATTCAAAGATGATTTTGAAATCAAAAAAATTCTTCAATCCGTCGACGAATTTTCTGCATTGCACATTGATCAGGAGCCTAATCTTGAAAGTCACCCTCACCCTGAAGTATTTTTAAATAAAATTTCTAATCACCATATTATTCACCTACCTAGCAATCACATTCCAAAAGGAGTGGTCCCTTTAGAAATATTGTTCGATGGGAATGATGCGGCAGTAAATGGTAGGGTTTCAAATGGAGATGATGATATAGCGGAGTGCAATACCGACACATAGGAGGAGCCTAACTTTGTCAAGTTGTCAAGCAATCTGACCAAAGAATAGAGGGTCGAGTATACTGAGTTATTAAAAGAATTTTTGGATGTGTTTGCATGGACCTATGAAGACCTCAAGACATATGACACATATGTCATTGAACACAAGATCCCACTAAAGGAAGAGGCTATGCCATTCAGGCCACAAGATCCCATGTTGTTGCCTGTCATGGAGAGAGAAGTGAAGAAGTTGTTAGATGCCCAAATCATTGTCCCCTTGAGATATTCTAAGTGGGTGGCCAATTTGGTTCCCATGAGGTAGAAAAGTGGAGAAATCAGGCTCTATGTCGATTTCAGAAACCTAAACAGGTGATCAAAGAAAAACAACTATCCTTTGCCCCACATGGAACACATATTGCAGAGGGTAACTGGTGCATCTAGGATATCCATGATTGATGGTTTTTCTGGCTATAATCAGAGATCATTCATGCTTGAGGACAGAGAAAAGACAGCCTTCACCACTCCTTGGGGGACATTCATGTATGCCAAAATTCCTTTTGGACTAATGAATTTAGGAGCAACATTTCAGGGAGCCATGGGCATAGCTTTCATCGGGGAGAAATATCAATTTTTGGTGATCTATCTAGATGACATTACAATCTTCTCTAGGTCTGATAAAGAGCACTGTTGTCACTTGAGGAAATTTTTCTTGAAGTGTCGGAGGTTTGGACTTTGCTTGAATCCCAAGAAATCTTTGTTTTCTATGAAGGAGGGGAAACTGTTAGGCCATATAGTATCAGCAGAGGGAGTGAGAATTGATCCCGGCAGAGTAGAGGCAATTCATACCCTATCACTTCCCAGGTCTAGAAAGGAAGTTCGGGAATTTTTAGGGAAGATTAAATTTCTGGGGAGGTTCATCTCAAATTTTGTTGAGTTATTGAAACACATCACAACCACGCTCAGAAAGGAAAATGAAGTAAAATGGACTGTTGAACCCATGGAATCTTTTGTCGAAATAAAAAGGGCATTGATTGAGGCACCTGTGCTGATCAGTCCTAATTATTCTAAGGATTTCCTAATTTTTTCTCTTGCTTCTTTTGATACAGTAGCAACGGTCTTATTGCAGAAAAACAGGTAAGGGCAAGAGAAACCCATTTCCTTCTTCAGTAAGGCATTGAGAGATGTAGAAATAAGGTATGAGATCATGGAGAAGCAGGCCTATGCCTTGGTGAAATCTCTCAAAGCTTTCAGAGTCTACGTCTTGCACTCAAAAGTGACTGCATACGTTCCTTCAGCCTCTGTGAAGGACTTCCTTATACAGCCAGACATAGATGGGAGGAGAGGTAAATAGATTTCCAAGATCCTTGAGTTTGACCTAGAAATAAATCGCACCAAGCTCGTTAAAGGGCAGGGTTTAGCCAAGCTACTAGTTGAATCCAATTGCAAGGCCTTGGGGGTTATCTTCATCAATGCTTTCTCAATAAATCAACAAGTCGAGTCATCCAACAAAATCACTCAGGGTGGCTTATCACTAGCAGAATGCACCTGGTACAGAGACATTTTGTACTTTCTGCAAGAATTAAAGCCTCCTGATGGGATGGGAAAAAGCAAGGCAAGATATTTAAAGCTCAAGGCAGACAAATACTACCTTATTGACCAAGCCTTGTACTGGAGAGATCCTCTAGGGGTGCTTCTGAGGTGTCTGAACCCACAGAAAGCCCAAAAAGTTATGTTTGATTTCCATAGCGGCCTTTGTGGAGGTCATCATTTCTGGAAGACCACAGCTCATAAAATTCTCAAGGCTAGGTACTACTGGCACACCTTATTCATTGATGTCTACAGAGAAGTCAAAGCTTGCATGAAATTCCAAAGGTTCTCAGGAAAGAAGCAGCTCAAATCTCTACCACTAAAGCTTGTAGTAGCTTCAGCACCCTTTCAACAGTGGGGGTTGGACTTCATTGGGAAAATTCATCCTCCTTCTAGTGGCCAGCACAGGTGGATCCTTACTACAATAGACTATTTCACCAAGTGGATAGAAGCTTCCCCCACCAGGAGTGCTTCGCACAAGATAATTATCGGCTTCTTGGAGGATATCATAGCCAGATTTGGCTGTCCCAGCAAAATTGTCACTGATAATGTTTATTATTTCAAGTCTGAGCCTCTGGTTAAGTTCTGTGAGCAGTTTGAGATTTCACTAATTCACTCCACTCCCTATTATCCTCAAGGAAATGGACAGGCAGAATCTTCCAATAAAAGCCTAATCAAGCTCATTAAAAGATTATTGGAAGACAATAAGAGGGCATGGGATTCAAAGCTCAAATTCGCTCTATGGGCAGATCGAGTGACAACAAAGAAGTCCCTGGGCACCTCACCTTTTCAACTTGTTTATGGGACAGAGGTTGTTTTTCCCACTCATCTCGCTTTACCTGTAGCGAAATTATTTCAGGATCATGAAGGAGAGCTAGACCATATGGTCAGAAGAATTCATCAAGTGGTGGAATTGCAACAGATAAGGGAGAAAGTGATGGACTTAACTCACAATCATCAACAAAAGATCAAGTAGGCATTTGACAGGAAGGTCAGGAAGGAGGAATTTGAGATGGGAGATTTGTTGCTTAAGTGGGATGCACCCAGGCAGGATAGGGGAAAACACAACAAGTTTGATGCCCTCTGGATCGGGCCCTTCAAAATCTCGGAAGTATTCTTGAATAACATGTACAGTTTGCAGGATTTGGAGGGTGAAGAATTTTTTTAAGGCCCAGTCAATGGGAATTTATTGAAGAAATGTTTTGTTTGAGCCTTAGATGGCTCCTCTGTTTTTTGTAAATATTGTTTTTATTGTTTTTCTGTTTATTTTTGTCTTAATAAATGACTCCATAGCCCAAAAGAAGGTAACTGGAACTACAGAAGGAGTTCTTAGAGCATCAAAGGGATGACTCTATCCCCCATGGAGCCTAATGTTAGCTCCAATTCTTGCAAAGTCATGAGAATCGAGCACGACACACAGAAGAAATCCATTTCGGGCCTAAAATCAAGCAAGCGGGCTTTTGTTTTCAACGGCGAGAATCCACAGATGGGGAAAATAGATGGTCATTGGGTAAATCTTGAGTCATGGAATTACACGAAGTATAGCACATGGGCTCATTTCTTATCACCAAAGTCACGAAATGATTATCCCTTTCACGATTTCGGCTACCAGGACTTCAAAGGACAAAGGATTTCTCTCTTCCAATGCATTTGGAAACCCTGAAATGCGAAATGTGAAAAGCGCCTAGGAGCCTTTCGGTATTCAAAATACCGGGAATTCAAGAGACAAAGGGGTGCTTTCTTCCACTGCATTTCAAAACCCTGAAACCCGAAGCGCGAAATGTAAAAGCGCCCAAAATCCATTTCGGCATTTCGGCTACCGGGAGTTCAAGAGACAAGGGGTGTTTTCTTCCACTGCATTTCAAAACCCCGAAACCTGAAGCGCAAAATGTAAAATCTTCCAAAATCCATTTCGGCATTCCGGCTACTGGGAGTTCAAGAGACAAGGGGTGCTTTCTTCCACTGCATTTTGAAACCCTGAAACCTAAAGCGCGAAATGTAAAAATGCCCAAAAGCCATTTCGGCATTTCGGATACCGAGAGTTCAAGAGACAAGGGGTGCTTTCTTCCACTGCATTTCAAAACCATGAAACCCGAAGCGTGAAATGTAAAATATCCCAGAATCCATTTCGGCATTCCAGCTACCGGGAGTTCAAGAGACAATGGGTGCTTTCTTCCACTACATTTTGAAACCCCGAAACCTGAAGCGCGAAATGTAAAAGCGCCCAAAAGCCATTTCGGCATTCTGCCTACCAGGACTTCAAAGGACAAAGGGGTCACTCCTCTATGTTTTCAGTCTTGGCCACCCTCCATGGAAAAGGTAGTTAATGAATATTGAGAAGGTGGTCGAGACCTCAGCTCAAGCCATGAATGCAGGGCATGGAGGTGCTGGCAGGCAGTCCTCCCAAGATCATCCTATGTGCAGGTTTTCTTAGAAGAGCCATGCCGATCTGATGTCCTCGACTGATCAGAAGAACCTGTGCATACTAAGTTAATACTTTAATGTCTCATCTACCCTCTTGCTTCCAAGAGAGTGAATTGCTCTAAGTATATATACTCGGTTTTTGTATTTTCGTAAGGATCGATGGTAGAGCTAAGCTCCCAATTGTAAATCTTTAATAAAGCCTCTGGTTCTCTAGTTATACAATGATATTTTGAGATTTCTTGTTTAATGGCAGCTAGACTCCTCCTTTCCTTGTTCCTCTGAATTTGAAAGCCTCAATATGGATGATCCAGTCGGGTGTTGTTGTAACTATATAATGCATGTTTGATTGTATTAGTTCCATAACGTTTGAGGTTTACTTTGAAGTTTCTCTGGTCTGAGAGGATCTCATATCTGAGAATTTTCCCCTTTCTTTTCTTTCACTTACTCACCAGTATGCAAATTCACTGGCCTAAGTTAAATCAAGACCTCGCATGTCTTTGTTTTTCCAACCCAGTTTTCTGAGTGAGCGATATTGTTCTGAGTTTACTTCCATTTGATCACCCCTTTTATAAAAAAATCGTGACATAAACTGATGGGCCTCAGGCTTACTCCTGTTGCAATCCATGAGTGACTTATGACTCCAACAACATCTACTGTGATACTCTTCTTGCAAGTGGCCATAATCACCATCTTAGAAAAGTGATCCACAGCCACAAAAACATAGTCATTTCCCCGCTTGGTGGATGGGAGGCCCGACATGTAGTCTATTGAGATGGATTCCCATGGCCTGTCAAGACTAGGCAGAGGGGTGTACATGCCCTATTTCTTAGTGGCCAATTTGGAAATCATGCAGGCAGTGCAGGAACTGATATACTTATTGACCTCCTGTCGAAGTTTCGGCTAGTAGAAATGTTTCTACAACATTGCCACAGTATTTTCGACGCTGAAGTGTCCTGCCACCCGACTGTAGTGGGCTTCCCATATCAGCTTCTCTTTCTCAATAGATGGAATGTATATATGGCCCATGTAATAAAACAACTTGTCCTGAAGATGGAAATTAGTGACAATTGTGTTTTCACCCAACATTCGGTAGGTGGTGGTGAAGTTTGGGTCTGTCTCATAGAGGTGGGGCCATCCAGAGGTCTCATGACTGCAATATTCAAGCACCATGGTGAGTGTCACGACTGGCGGTCTACTGAGGCAATCAATGACGTAGTTCGTTCTTCCCATTTTATACTTGATGTTGAGGTGGAATTGTTGCAAGTACGTGTACCACTTCTGATGGCAATCATTATGCAATTTTCCTTGTGTCTTCATGAACTGCAGTGGATTATGATCAGTGTGGATGATTGTATCCTTCCCAAGAATGTAATGTCTCCACTAGTGGAAGGCTTGCACAATGGAGTACATTTCTTTGTTGGAAGTAGGTTAATTACGGAAAATATTCGATAGTGTCTCACTATTGTAATATCCCTCGACCGAACCCAATTGTAAATGTAATGTAAGTGTACTAAAGTTGGTGAGTCATTTTGACACAATTTTGTAATGCACCTTCCATGGCATAGTGTGCACATGAACTACACAGTAAAATAATGTAGTGTGCACATTCTCATATACCACGTGTAGTAACTAAACTGTGCGCAGTATGAAGGTCAGTGAACCTTGTGTATATGATATGTGCTATAGGCTGGTGAGCTAGTTATTATAAGCTAGAATGCTTATGTTTTGGAATTAGGCCAGAACGCCTAGATGTTAAAGGCCAGTACGCCTATTTTGTATATGTCTCATGATTAATATAGAATACATCGTTGCACAAAGACCAACCATGATAAAAGAGATGGGAGACTGAACTTCACCAGTTAGAGAAAGGGAGGGCCAAAAGTCAAGGGAAAGGGCTAAGATAGAGAGCTTAAGCCAAAAAAAGGGAATATTGTATTAATATTTCCTAAAAAGCATAAAGTATGGATAATTATTTTATCCTAATTTCTAAAGTTGGGGACAAGTGGACCAAAGTAGCTTCCAACATGACAAGTGTCAAGTGGGGGGCATGCATTCATGTCGTGGGGACTTAGCTCATTTGGTCACTTTTTCATGAGGATTTTGACCAGCAGTTTGACTATCATTATTACTATCTTACTTCACGATCAGTTTCACGATGATTCCTTTCATCACTTAGTTATCCAGTCAATGATTCCATGACCATTTCACTCACGCAGTCCATTATCCTTTAGACATTCATTTCACTGTATCTGAGCCTATTTCCGTAACCTTCTCTGGTTGGTGTACTTGGTTAGCCTGGGAGCAGGATTGAAGAAGTGGGTTGTCAGGCCCATGGGAAATTGAAGAGGCGGGTTGTCAGGCCTGTGAGCAATTCTCCGAGAGAAATAATTGTTGGGGATTGATTCCTGAAGGTGTTACAGATAAAAAATACTCACTTTGATAGTGTCGCAAGTGTTGTCATTATAAGTGTCGCAAGTGTCACATTTTTATTACAAGTGTTGCAAGTGTTAAAGAAATCATAATGCCATGATGTCTATATTGTTCCTATAACGACATCAGGAGGACACTTGGCACATGTCAAACATTTGATTTGGAAGAGGAGGAAAGGTTAACTGGGCTCATGATCCTTTTTCCATCTGAAAACACTCAAAAAACTAAGTTTTTGGAGGGGAGCGCTCCCCTGTAACTATCTCAGGAGGGTTGGCGCCCCCCCATAAGCCATCAGGGAGTGTTATGCCACTGCATCAACCCTTTTGCAGGAGTGATCCTATCCTCAGGAGTGTTGGCGCTCCCCTATACACTACTAGGGAGCGGTATAACACTCTGAGTGCCCTTTTGAGGGAGCGCTACCTATTCTGGGCAGTAGTTAAGTTGTTGAGATGAATGGGGGAAGGATCCTTTCATTATTGGAAGGTAGTTGGATTCGAATCCCTAGTCCAGCCATGATCTTAGGGTAGATCATCAACTAAAGGAGGAAAATCCTCAACTTCCCCAAGGATATCTCAAGTGGTTAAAGCCTCTCCAAGGCTATATAAGCAAGCTTTCTCATGGTGAAAGGGGACTCGAAAAGGAGAATCACACCAAACTTATGATCTTATAAGTGGTGTTGGAATAGAGATGTTTTGGAAGCAAGAGACCTATGATCTCATAGGGAGAAATCAGTGAAGCTATCATCATTCAAGTCGTGGATCTTTTGAGTAAGGGGTAGACAAGGAGGACTTGGCAGAGCTGTCACATTCCATCTACGGCTGTAAGCAATGTTTTGTCCTCATTATTATAATTTGCTTGGATTGTTTCTTTCTAATTCATGTTCAATCTCACATGAATTTGTCTCTTTAGTAGATAGACCTATTTCAGACTAATCTTGATAGAGCAGGAAGTGATTGTACTTTTTTTGTCTACAAGGCTTATCGAAGAGCGAAGGATTGGAGCTCAATTCGGAGCATGCACGGACAAACACCGGTAAAAGGTACTTATTTTCTCCTTCCTCCTCACACACTAGTCCACCTAGATATAAAAGGAAGTCAGTGACCATGATAAGCACTTTTTGTCTTAGAGTTAAGAGTCTAGCTCTTTGAGGAGATCTACCTGTCTGCAGGGAGATTTTCCTTCAACAGAAATTGGAGACTCCACTGGGGAGAATCGAATCGAAACTTTTGGTTTTGATTTTTCCTCATAAGACCTTGTATTTACCTTTGGTTGTTTTCCAACCTTGTTCACCCCTTCATATCTGATTGCATTTTCTGATTGACTCTTTACCCCATCACACTCAGCTTGACTGTCAAAATTTGATTGAATTTTTGGGTTTTTGGACATTTTTATGAGTTTTTTTGGCCTGGCGCCCCCCTGCCCATGTTAGAAAAGAACAAACACTCCTTGAAGGTGTTGGATAGGGTGTTATAACACCATGGTGTCCCTTACACCAGAGTGCCAGCCCCTTTTTGCACAAAATCTCTTCAAAAATTGCATTTTTTGGAGGTCCAAATCCTGTTTTTTCACTTGTTGAGCTCTTTTGTGATTCAATGATTCTTCCTTTGACCTTTGACATGCTTCCTCCTGAGAAGTAAACACCTTTTTGTTCATATTGTATTCCCTTCTTCATCATTTTTGAGTTTTTGTTGTTGAGAGCTTGAAATCGATCCACTATTTTTTCCCTCTCCTATCCGACTGAGCAAGAACACTAGTAAAGAACATTAGAAGTCTGTGACTCTTTTCATTTGGTTATTTGAGGTCATCTGATCCAATTTCTTTCTCCTTCCTTTTGCATTTTTTATTTTCTTTCTCTTGTTTGATTGCAAAAGGGTGTGTTGTTTGTGCAAAATCTGCATATTCTTGTCTGAATCTCCTTGTTCTGAAAGGGTAGTTGGCAAGAGAAATTTTTCATTGAATTGATTATCATTCGCATACAAATGACAAAAGTACATCTTAATGATTAGTTTGCATATTAGTTTGCATTTCTGAAATGTTGTAGCATCATATTGGATCTGGTTGAGAACAAAATTGATTGAAGGCATTCCTTATCAAGTGTTTGATAGTGAAAATGACTCTTTCTCTTTCCCTTAAATAGGCATTCATTGAAAAGAAACGATTGTGTATCATCTTTTATTCATATTTTTGGGAATTGAGTCATCATTCCATCAGTTTCACTTTCATACACCCTTTGAGTAAACAACAACCACTAAAATCAGTGCTTAACTAAAATTTATCAGACTTTTTACATCTTTGTTAGCAAACCTACATTAGTTTAAGGTGTAGGGATTTGGAATAGGTTGAAAGGATAAATTTCCAAAGCTATTGAACAAACTTAGTATCTTGCGGTAGGGAGAGTTAAATCCAATTGTCGTATTGGCTTGTTGGGATCCCCCTCTCACACAGGGGTTATGCACGAGGTCGCATTTGGGTGAGTTACGGAGATTATCCCTCCATGACCCAACTGTTTGTAGTGGTCAGATCATATATTGGGGGTCACTGGAAGGTATACCCACGATTATGTGTGGGAGCCTTTCAAGTTGATTTTTGACTTGTTATCCTGCCCATACGTTTCGATTGGACTATCGACT
>SNQJ01S0002872.1:436942-462242 GCA_010110895.2 Picea sitchensis
ATATTGGGGGTCACTGGAAGGTATACCCACGATTATGTGTGGGAGCCTTTCAAGTTGATTTTGGACTTGTTATCCTGCCCATACGTTTCGATTGGACTATCGACTGTACCCGCCCAGGGGATGACTACAAGTTGGTGACCTTAGTAGCCACAATCTTTAGGGTCTCACACAAGGTGATGGTGAAGGGAAGTCTCACTGTACCTGGAACAGACATTGGTCAAACTCACTTGGGCTCCTTGGAGGGTAAATCCACAATTACTACGTGGAATCTTGCACCAAGGCGTAAGTCCGTTAAGCAGGTTGCCAATGTAACTAATCCACCCGCTCTATCCCTGCCCCTTCCTATTTTGATCTCACGACGTTGGATTTCATCACCAACTAGTGGTTTCGTCATAGGAAGGTTTGTTTGATTGATTTCTTCTCAAATTCTTAGCGTGTGTTGTTTGTTTTACTTAGTGGACCTTAGGTCGAGTCAGTGTTAATGCATAAAATCTTGGGAGTACCAATGGAGGAACCCCTTCTTCTGGGGAACCTTATACCTTTCCTTCATTTGGAAACTTTGGTCCTCCATATGTTTCCACACTGAGTCTTCCAAGACTCACTATCGGATTACCAGTTTGGTTGTTCCCCACTCCGGTGATCTCGAATCCTCCCAATGTTTCAACTACACCTAATACTTTAGATGTCGGTACACCACCCACACATCAACCTCATGTTGAATTTTCACCTTCTTCGCCCATTAAGTCTCCTTCCATTTCTCCTTCTTCGCCTAGTGAAATCTCTAAAGCAAGTAGTCGGGTTGATCAGAAGAAGAAGAAACGGAAAGAGAAGAAGAAGAAGAACCTGAAAAGGACAAAGACCCCAACAAAATCAGATGTTGGCTCTAAGCAACCAGTTACTATAAATAGTACTAGGAGTGTTGATGAGGTCAACAAGATTAAAATGAAGAATCCAAAACCCAAATTCCCTTGCAGCCTTTGTAAGGGTGACCACTTTCTGATGGATTGCCCCGATCTTACCCAAGTCTTAGAAATGTGGTCCTCCATGTCATCAACCTCTGTCGGTCATGTCGATGATACCCCGTCAACTAGTGATGTTCAAGTTGGTAAGAAGAAGAAAACTATCAAGTTCCCTTGCATGTTATGTAAAGGTAATCATTACTCTCACCTTTTTCCTCACATGGACGAGGCTTCTTCTCTTTTGGAAAAAATTCAACTTCCAAAAGGTTATCGTAAGCTTTCCTCCAACACAGCATTGGTTGATGGACTAGTCAATCCGGTTCCATCCCCGGTCAGTCTGCTTGATCAGGTGGTCAATCTAGTTTCCTCCTCAATTGAACCACAAACCCAAGTAGTTGATCCAGTTCCATCATTGATCAGCCCCGCTCTTCATCAAAAGAGTGAAACCAAAGTGATTGATCTATTTTCATCCTCAGTCGATCCCACTCTCCTGTTAGAAAGTGACACCAAAGCGGTTGATCCGTTTCCACCCCTTGACCCCATTCTTCCCTTGGAGAATGAAACTCAAGTGGTTGATCTGATCCAATCATCGGTCGATACCACTCCTCCTTTGATGAGTTCCAAAGTGACTAATCCAGTCCCTTCCTCGGTCAGTCCCACTCTTCCTCTGAAGAGTGCCAAAGTGGTTGATCCAGTTTCTCCATCGATCGATCCCATTCCTCCATTGAGGAATGTCAAAGTGACTGATCCAGTCCCTTCCTCGGTCAGTCCCACTCTTCCTCTGAAGAGTGCCAAAGTGGACTATCCAAGTCCACCATTGGTTGATCCGATCCAATCATTGGTCAATCCTACTCTCCTTCTAGAGAGTAAACCTGATACTGCCCATGTTTTTCTCATTAATACAGACTCTACCGTACCGGGGGGAATTCCTCCTTCTCCTGCGAAACCCCCTCCAAGTAATGAGGCCATCCTTTTTTATTGGGGTGTGCTAACTAGACCTCGTCTTCCCTCCCACATTCCTTTCCATATTACGGTGTAGGTTCATGGTCGGGACATTCCTCAAACGCTGATAGATGAAGGTGCGTCTGTTAGTATTTTGTCTTATGTTGCTTGGTACGCTTTGGGTTGTCTGTAGCTTGCACTGGTTACACAGAATCTGTTAGCTTTTAACAGAATAACTAGTCAACCTTTAGGGATCCTTTCTCAGTTTCCTGTAACTTTGGGAGGGAAAACTGTCTTTATAGATATCATGGTAGTTTGAGACCCCTTGGATTTCTCTTTAGTCCTTGGGCAGGATTATGTCTATGCTATGAAAGCTCTTGTATCAACCCTTTTCCATGTGATATATTTCCCTCATGATGGAAGAATTGTGACTATTGATCAACTTTCATTCATCGGCCTCGACTGGTTTACCTCCCTAAGTGGTTCCTATACACAGATAGTATCACCCCCACCGCATGTCAATTATGTGGCATTGTCTCCCATGACCTAAACTTTCGATGATTTGGATCCGGTAGTTGACATGGTGATCTCTTCGGTAGGGTTATTGGAGATCGATCTCCTTACCCCTGTCACGAACCTCGACATGTGTTCCTTCCAGAGTGATTTTTTTCCATCCGGCGAAGATCTCTTGGAAGCCATGACCGAGTTTTGTCCCTTGACATGGTATCCTTCCAGAACGTTATCCTCTTGGAAGCCATGATCAAGAAGCAACCAAGAGCATAGTTTCTCTTCTCTATGGCAAGCGCGTTAAAAATGAAACAGAGGTCACGAGCATAGTTTCTCTTCTCTGTGGCAAGATCATTAAGAAATGAAACAGAGGTCTTGAGCATAGTTCTTTTCCTATGTCAAGCTCGTTAAAAAATGAAACATTCACCTCTCTTGAACCTTCTTTTCATCCACCCTTCTCCTTTTTCTCATTTACTAGAGAAATTGGTGATGACCTCAGAGTCAATGAATGAATTGAAGCTTGGAGGGCATGTCTCCAGCCTTTGATGATCTTTCTGGAGTTAAGCCACTAGCTTTCAAGCTGGGGGCATACCGAGCTTAGTCTTTTTTATTTATCATGCTCTTAAATACATGAGAATGCATCCGGGTAGACTTTTATCTCTTTTTCGGACCTGTATAGATACACGAAAAAGGAACCCCCTGGAGTTGTCTTTAAGCTCTTTTCAGACTCTCTAAACATGAAAAGATTTCCGAGTAATCTTGATTCCTTTCCCACTCATTAAATGGTTTGAAAGGGCGTCTTTTGAGTAATAATTTATCTCTTTTTCGGCCTTGCGAGACTAACATTACGAAAAAGGACAACATTGGAGTCACCTTTAAGTTCTTTTCAGACTCTCTAAACATGAAAAGATTACCGAATGACCTTGTTCTCTTCACGCTCGTTAAAGTATTTGAAGAAAACATCTGTTGAGCAATAGTTTATCTCTTTTTCGATCTCGTCAAACTACTTTACGAAAAAGTAACTGAGAGAGTTCTCTTTTAAGTGTTTTTATAGACTCTATAATCATGAAAAACCTTCGAGTTTTCTGTCTTTGGACTCGTTAAACCAAACATCGACAAGCCCATATGGGACTGAACCCTTACTTCTTCCAGTTTCTTAAACAAAGGAAGAGGAACTTACCGAAGGTGAGTTTTATCGAGCATGTGTTATCCTCCTCGAGCTCGTTAAATTAAAAAGAGGTACTCATCTATCTGGATGGGGGAAAAAATTTAAAGAAGCAAGCCAAGCAGTTTTTGAGAACATTACCAAGTAACTCATAGAGTCACCCTTGAACACAACACTTTGTCTTTGCGCACATCTTAATCCGCTAAATCTCTGCACTGAGCCAATCCTTTGAGTTTCTTTCACTCCTTTGGGTCACCTGACGTAAGTCACAACATCCACTCCATCATCAATTTTTGGTCCATGTCATGTTTCTGTTGTTGTGCCTCAGTGTTCAAGGAAAGTATCTGCCTCGAGAGTTAGCCATCACAAATATCTTGTCTCAATACCTGTGTCAGTCCATGTTCATTTGATCTTCCAATTACATCTCTATGTTCGTTTCATGTCGTTGATGGGGGATACATCAAGGCCCTCCTTTAACGAGCCTATTCTTGTTGAATTCAACACATTATCTAGGAATTAGACTTAGAAACCAGTTAGTACTTTAGGACCTTCATGCCTCAATGGCAGGCCTCCTCATGTCCGACAGTGGGTTTACATCATTGACCTTTGACCGAATGATTCCACCGATGTTCGACTCCATCTCATCCATTCGCATTTGTTGGAATGTACTAGTGTACCTTGGGAATCATTGGCATTAATGGTGATCTCCCTCACGCTTGTTAACGGTTTACGTCATTGACTAGTAATCAAGTGGTTTCTGCCATGTTTGACATTATAACATCTATTCACATGGTTATATTCGTACTACATCGGGATCGGTAAGAAGACCCTGGGTTGAGTGATCACTTTGATATGTACTTTTTCCAGGTTGCGATGGAGTTTCTCTTGAACAATGACACATATACTGTTACATAGATCCACTTTGTATTGGTCGTGGATATGTCATGTCATCTCATAGATCCACTGTGTATTCTTCATGGCTACAATCAGTTCATGTCATAAAAGTATAGATCCACAGTGTATTTTCAGTGGATATACCTTTTTATCAATACAATTATGGATCTGCAGTGTATTTTATGGCGACCATATCTTGCAAGTCTTTATCACCCAAGAATAGGTATGCCTGCCTTGGGTTTGAAACATGTCATAATATTTGTTGGATGTTTGTGTGAAGCTTCTGTCAGGTTCGCTGCGTCTATACCCTTTCTTGAAAGTCTACAAAGCATTTCAGTTATCAGTTCCTGTCTTCTAACTTCATACTTTAGGGGGAAATCTGTTACACATAAAAAATACTCACTTTGATAGTGTCGCAAGTGTCGTCATTATAAGTGTCACAAGTGTCACAAGTGTCGCATTATCTCAAGTGGTTAAATCCTCTCCAAGGTTATATAAGCAACCTTTTTCATGGTGAAAGGGGACTGGAAAAGGAGAATCACACCAAACTTATGATCTTATAAGTGGTGTTGGAATAGAGATGTTTTGGAAGCAAGAGACCTATGATCTCATAGGGAGAAATCAGTGAAGCTATCATCATTCAGGTCGTGGATCTTTTGAGTAAGGGGTAGACAAGGAGGACTTAGCAGAGCTATCAGACTCCATCTATGGTTGTAAGCAATGTTTTTTCCTCATTAATATAATTTGTTTGGCCTGTTTCTTTCTAATTCGTGTTCAATCTCACATGAATTTGTCTCTTTAGTAGATAGACCTATTTTGGACTAATCTTGATAGAGTAGGAAGTGGTCATACTTTTTTTTTCTACAGGGCTTATTGAAGAGCGAAGGATTGGAGCTCAATTCAGAGCATGCAGGGACAAACACCAGTAAAAGGTACTTATTTTCTCCTTCCTCCTCACACACTAGTCCACCTAGATCTAAAAGGAAGTCAGTGACCATGATAAGCACTTTTTGTCTTAGAGTTAACAGTTTATCTCTTTGAGGAGATCTACCTATCCGCAGAGATATTTCCCTTCAACAGAAGGTTCTAAACTGTAGCTACAGTGCTCTGAGACTACCTGTCCGGCCTATTGTTGAAGCCCTAGAAGGGAAATGGGTTAGCCAAGGGACTGTTGAGCAGAGAAGGGGCACACTTCCTTGGGTGGGAAAGGCATGTGGGGAATGAGAGTCTATAGGCTTTTAGTTGAGAGAGAACCTGAGACAGAGTCTTTCCTATTGTATATGAACCCTATCCTGGTTAGGAACCCTTTTACCCGGGTGGAGTTCAGTCCCAGCTCAGGGGTGACTCACTGTTGAGAGTGATGAATAGTGTATTCTAAGGCTGGAAGGTCCGTGGACAGTCTGTATGTAGTTGGTGACAATATTTCCAAGATAAGTACCAATCGTACGATAAAATTATATGCTACATTGTTATTTATGTTCTTATGTTACGGTTTATCATATATGTGATTATAATTACCTATATGTTTATGGGTATTTCCCTGTATATGCTACATATTTGTTTTATTGTTATTTCAGTATGAAATCGTATATTACAGAATGTAATTGTTTGTTTGTTTTTATATGTAAAGCCTCTGCAAGAGTGTTGTATGTATATGTTTAAGTTTCATGCAGTTTGAAGAGAAAACTTATGCGGCATAGCTCAGTTGAATACTGGGTATGTTACCGTATGCTCTGCAGTAAGAGAACGAAAACATTCCCTAGAGTAGCATTGAATGACTTGTTTAAGGCTAGGGATGTTACCAAATGGTATCAGAGCATGAGATATTTCTCTGGAGTGGCATTCCCCAGTCCGTGGGAGGTCGGGGGACGTTACAAATTGGTATCAGAGCTTTAGTTTCAACACTGAGCCTGGATGGTCCCAAAGTTTCAAGTGAAGCGAATATTCACAAAAGATTAATTTTGAAGTGACCAAATTTCAAGTCATGGAGCATCTATGGAAAATATTGGTGTGCAGGTGCGCGCTGTAAATTTTGGCACCGTGCGGAAAACATTGGCGTGCAAGTGTGCATAGTAAATTGTCGCACCGCATGGAAGAATATTGTGTGTGGATGCATGCACTGAATTTATCCTTGCACGGTGAGCATGCCCATAGTAATGTGCACATGGGGTGCGCAAGTATTTCATAACACGGAGGAGTTTTGTTGGTCCACGCATAGTATGAGTATACGTTGTCTCGCGATAGTGTATTCAATGGTGCACACATATTATTGTGCACAATGGAACATATTAAACTTTAACATGGTTCAATGCATAGGGAGAAATGCATGTGGAGTATCGGTGTGCGATACCAAAACTGTGCGCAGTGGATATTGGTGCACAATGAAAATGTAGTGCGTGAAAGTTGTCGGCGCGATAAAGAAGAAATGCATAGTGGATATAGGTGCACAGAAACATGTTTTACCTTGTGATTTTGCTATGCACGATAAATGTGGATGTACAGGTTGAATTTTAGTGCGCATGAAGTCGTTTGGAAGGCGATGAGTCTGAGTTTAATTTGCATAATATTAGAAGAAAAAGAAACACACAACTGNGAAACATGTTTTACCTTGTGATTTTGCTATGCACGATAAATGTGGATGTACAGGTTGAATTTTAGTGCGCATGAAGTCGTTTGGAAGGCGATGAGTCTGAGTTTAATTTGCATAATATTAGAAGAAAAAGAAACACACAACTGCATCGGAGCATTAATTAAAAAGAATTCCGAGTTTTATATTCCTCTGATTCAGACAGATGGAAGTGAAATATAAGATTATAAGAAAAGCATACTATAAAAGAAAACAAGACTCTTAACACCACCAGATAGAATTTTGTAATAAATAGTCCAAAATCTGCTTTTGTATTTATATAATCATATTAATCCAAAAATTACAAAAAGGGAATGATAGCAGTTATCCTATTGTAAAAAGGTTGTTTAAGAACAGGCCTATCATCTCTGGTGCTCCTTAACTCTACTACCAGTTGTTCAAAATTAGTTGAAACATATTTAATTTTAGTTGAAGACTCACTTCATCTTAGCGATCTCCTCTTGAATCTAACCAGACCGGTTGATTCTCTCCAACACTTTCAGCCATTTCAGCCGTGGATTCCTCCTTCTTCTGCCTCTTGCTCCTTTTCTTCTTGGCAGCTAGCCTGTTGATGACTAAATCCTTCATAGTGGGATTCAGTCTGACTTCCAACTGCAAGCCTATAGTCGACTCTGTGTGGAATTTAGTCTCTAGAATGTGCGTAAGTATCCTTTCCTCCTTATTCGCGGTAAATTCTAGCATGTTGCCCGAATAACCAGCCTCACTGGATTTAGCCTTGTCCATGTATCTCAGTTTGTGGATACTGAAATGATTTTACAGAGAGAAAAAATTCAAGAAATTTCATGATTACTTTGTTTATGGATAAGCAGCTACCTTCATACTTGAGGATTGGTATTTATAGAATTCCAATTATGAAGCGCAGACAGACTACGTACAAGAGTGTTGGGTTGTCATTCTCAGCTAATCCATTTCAAATGATTGTCTTTCGAGATCATTACATGGTGGCATTCAACAGACATCACATGGCTGCGAAGTACCGAATGAATGAAACAAGGTGATCTGACTAGTCGTCGCCTGCTCCACGAGTGGTGGATTTGACATATTGAAACACGTGATACCGCATCTTGGCGAAACTGGTTTCGGAAAACCACCTTCTTGCCCAAACATATCTCTGAAGGCGCCATGCATCTATGTTTTCAAGACTTGGGTATTATCTAGAATTGTCATGGTGATAACACCATGAAATCAGGAGAGATAATTATGATGTATATATTGAACCAAAATGGTTCATATTTTTCATGAATTGTTGAATTGTTAGCCTGATAAGTTTCGATGGATGCACATTTTGTAGAATTTACAACAACTAGATCATATTAGACCAGTGCAAAGTCCCTAAGAATGGAATAAGAATAGGGGAATTACATTCAGCAATATGAGAGCAGAGGGGTGGATGTCCATTTGGGCATTGAAGGAAAAAACTCCAATGGGCATGGACAAGAAAGGAATGAAAACATGATTATTGCAGAGACCATTAAGAATTTGGAGAAGGATGTCCAAAGCCATAAATCTGATAATCAGAGGCTTATAAGATCCAAAGAGCAGCAGGATGACTTCAACATGAAGTTATTGGAGGGCTTGAATAGAATAGAAAATAAATTGATTAAGGAGAGTGGCTTAAGAAAATATGGAAGTCACAAGCCTTCGGATGAGGAAAGAAAAGCAATAAGTATTAGTAGACATCACCATCACTCCCTAAGGCATTCCAATAAGATAGCATGAAACATCTCAATTCCATCCCCTATCAGAAGGTATAAGAGGTCTGGGGTAGATGAACTACGAGGAGAAATGAACAAAATCAAACCTCCTACATTTGATGGAGAGCACAAAAAGGATGAAGATGCAGAAACATGGTTGTTGGGCATGAGAAAGTATTTTCAATTGCATAATTATTCTTCTCATGCAGAAGGTAGAATTGGTATCTATCAACTCAAAGGAAAGGCCTCCATGTGGTGGGATCAGTTTGTACAGGTGTAGCACATTAAAAAGAAAAGTGTTACTTGGAGGGATTCAAGAAGTATTTTGAGAAGAAATACTTGAATAAGAGATACTATGACAATAAAATGAAATATTTCTTTGAAATCAAGCTTGGAAGTATGACCATAGATGAATATGAGAGAAGGTTTCTAGAACTGTTGAAGTATGTCTCTTTCATCAAGGATGAGACAGTCAAAATTCAAAGGTATTTGAACGTATTTCCATCACTCATCAATGACAAAATACAGTATAATGATCCCAAGACATTGGAAGAGACCATAAGGTGAGCTAAATGCCTATATGATCAACAGAAAGCAAGGCCAACTTTCCAAAAGGCTTGGGAAGACAATAAAAAATTCAAGATGTATCAGAGGAAGAAGGGAGCTAAGCCGCCATTCTTCAAAAATAATCCACAAGGATAGAAAATGCCTAAAGAACCTAGAATGATTGACACAGGGAGTCAAAGGCCAAGGAAACCACCTATTCAATGTTGGGGTTGTAAAGGAGATCATAGGTTCATAGATTGTCCTCATAGAAGTGAAAAAGGTAGGGTTGTTCACAATGTACAACNGTGAGCTAAATGCCTATATGATCAACAGAAAGCAAGGCCAACTTTCCAAAAGGCTTGGGAAGACAATAAAAAATTCAAGATGTATCAGAGGAAGAAGGGAGCTAAGCCGCCATTCTTCAAAAATAATCCACAAGGATAGAAAACGCCTAAAGAACCTAGAATGATTGACACAGGGAGTCAAAG
Organism: Picea sitchensis; assembly: GCA_010110895.2. NCBI lineage: Eukaryota > Viridiplantae > Streptophyta > Pinopsida > Pinales > Pinaceae > Picea > Picea sitchensis. Next base: position 446,785 of record SNQJ01S0002872.1, read on the forward strand.
GCCAAGGAAACCACCTATTCAATGTTGGGGTTGTAAAGGAGATCATAGGTTCATAGATTGTCCTCATAGAAGTGAAAAAGGTAGGGTTGTTCACAATGTACAACAAGCTAAAATAGTGGAGGACATGGGCGGATATGTGCCAAGGATTTATGCAGCCCTGGACAACAAGAAAGAAGAGTATCAATCCCAGATGATTGAATCGGAAGGTATGATCAACAACCAAACCATTTCTATTTTAATTGATTCAGGAGATACTCATAGTTATATAGACCCTAAGATGGTGGAACATTTGCGATTGCCAAGAAGAAAGCATGGGAAATCCTAGTTGGTTCAGCTGGCTACAGGAGCCATAAGAAAATTTAATGAGATGGTTAAGTCATGCCTCATAGACATGAATGGACTGAACACCAAGGTTGATTTAAACATCTTTCCTTTAGGTTCCTATGACTGTCTAATTGGGATGGATTGGTTGGACCAAGATAATAGTCTCTTAGACTGTCACAACAAAGAATTTACTTGCCTGGATGAAGAAGGGAAACTAAGGAAAATACAGGGAATTCCCAGGGTAGTAACCATTAGAGAAATTTCAGCATTGCAGCTGAAGAAATGTTACAGAAAAGGGTGTCAAATAATTGCACCTCATTTGGTGGATACACCTAGAGATAAGGTGCCAAATTTGGAGGATTATGTAGTCCTGGAATATTTTGAAGATGTGTTCAAAGAGGTACCCGAACTACCCCCAAGGAGAGACATTGATTTCTCTATAAATGTAATGCCTGGAGAAGCGCCAGTAGCAGAGACTCCTTACAGAATGAGTACACTAGAGTTGAAGGAGTTGCAAATGCAGCTTGAAGAACTTTTGAAGAAGTGGTATATAAGCCCAAGTGTGTCACCTTGGGGTGCCCCAGTCTTGTTTGTGAGAAAGAAAGATGGAACACTAAGATTGTGCATTGACTTCAAACATTTGAATAAAGTGACTGTTAAGAACAAGTATCCTCTGCCAAGGATTGATGATCTATTTGATCAATTGAAGGATGAAAAGATATTTTCAAAGATAGATCTCAAATCGGGATACCATAAAATAAGGATTAAAGAAGAAGATATTAGCAAGACTACCTTCAGGACAAGGTATTGTCATTATGCACCAGTTGTTTTCATGTGCTTAATGAATGGTGTTTTCCGAGAATATTTGGACAAGTTTGTCATTGTCTTTTTTGGATGACATTATTATATATTCTAAGTCAGAGGAAGAGCATAAACATCATTTGAGGATGGTGTTGCAAGTATTAAGGGAGCATCAGTTGTATGCCAAATTGAGCAAGTGCTCATTTTATCAGAAACAAATTCATTATTTGGAGCATATCATTTCAAAGGATGGGATAACAGTCGATCGTGAGAATATAGAGGCCATTAGAGAATGGTCAGTGCCGAAGAATGTGACCGAGGTGAGATCATTCTTGGGTCTTTCAGAACACTACAGAATATTTAATAAAGGATTCTCAAATATTGCACACCCAATCACTTCATTGCAAAGAAATGGAGTGAAGTTTCAGTGGACATTGGATTGCGAGAAGAGTTTCCAACACTTGAAACAATTATTGACATGTGCTCCAATATTAAGGATTGTAGACCCAAATGAAGACTTCATTGTATGCACAAATTCATGTAATGAAGGAATTAGTGGAATCCTCGGTCAAAATGGGTTTGTCATATGTTATGAATCAATGAAGTTGAAGGATCATGAAAGAAACTATCCCACTCATGATTTGGAGTTGGCAGCCATAGTGCATGCCTTGAGGAAATGAAGACACTACCTCATTGGGAAGAGGTTTGAGCTAAGAACAGACCACAATGGTCTGAAATATTTATTTGATCATCCAAATCTAAATTCTAGGCAAAGCAGATAGTTAGAATTTCTAAGCGAATATGACTTTGATATAAAGCATATCAAGGGCAAAGAGAATAAAGTGGTTGATGCACTCAGTAGGAGGATGCATGAATTACATGCTACAACCATTAGCATGTATCAGAATGATATTAAAAGAAAAATTATGGAGGCTTGAAATGTAGATCTTCAATACAAAGAATTGGTAGCAATGCTACAGCAGGGTAAGATGCCACAAAAGGTGGATAATTATAATTTAGGAATAGATGGAATACTGTTGTACAAAAACATAATTTTTGTTCCAAATGTCCAGGACATGAAACATATAATTTTGCATGATATGCATAATGTTCGTTATGCAGGGCACCCTGGATATCAAAAAACCATGGCAGCGATCAAGAGCCATTACTTTTGGCCAAGTATGAAGAGAGAGATCATTGAATACATCGCTAGATGTATGGAATCCCAGAAAGTCAAAGCTGAGAATAGGCACCCAGCAGGGTTTTTGCAACCTTTACCCATTCCTAAATGGAAGTGGGACGTGGTGACAATGGATTTTATTACGGGATTGCCCAGAACAGGAAAGTTGCATGATTCGATCATGGTGGTGTTGGACAAGATTACGAAATTTTCCCATTTTATTCCACTGAAAACTACTCACAAGCCAGCAGATGTTGTTGATATTTTCATGAAGGAAGTGGCACGATTGCACGGAATTCCTAAAACAATTGTGTCTAACAGAGACCCAAAATTCACCTCGAATTTTTGGAAAGGATTCGGAACGAATCTGAGCTTTAGTACAACTTATTATCCTGAGTTTGATGGACAGATAGAGAGGGTGAACAGAGTGATAGAAGATATACTGAGAATGTATGTGATGGAAAAACCATCGAAATGGGAAGACTACCTACACTTGGTAGAATTCGCTTACAACAATGGGTATCAGGCATCATTGAAGATGAGCCCATTTGAAGCACTTTACGACAGAAAGTGAAATACTCCAGTGAGTTGGGATAATCTAGTTGATAGGACAGTAGTTGAGCCAGAGTTGCTCAAGCAGATGGAGGACCAAATGATAAAAATCAAGAAGAATTTAAAAGCTGCCCAAGACAGACAGAAAAGTTATGCCGATAAGAACAGAACCCATAGAGAATTCAAAGTGGGTGATCATGTTTTCCTGAAAGTGAACGCTAATAGGAGTTCCCTGAAGCTGCGCCAAGTTAGCAGCCAGATTTTGTGGGCCATTTGAAATCCTAGAGAGGATTGGTCCAGTTGCCTATATGATTGCATTGCCTGCATCTATGTATGTTCATAATGTCTTCCATGTATCATTGCTAAAGAAATATATACCTAATGCTAATCATGTTATTGATTCGAATGTGATTCAGGTGGAGCAAGAAGTTACTTTTCAAGTGCATCTAGTGTGCATTTTGGATCGGAAAGTCAAGTAGCTTCGGAACTGATCCATAGGGCTTGTAAAGGTCCAATGGACCTGGTACGGTCCTTAGGATTCTACTTGGGAGCATGAGGATGCAATGCAGACAGAATACTCACATATTTTTGAAGATTTTTGAAAACTCTGTTGTATATGGGTGTATGATGCACTGAGGACAGTGCATAAATAAGGAGAGGGGATTGTAATATCCCTCGGTTGAACCCAATTGTAAATGTAATGTAAGTGTACTTAAGTTGGTGAGTTGTTTTGACATCATTTTGTAATGCACCTTCCATGACATAGTGTGTGCATGAACTACGCAGTAAAATGATGTAGTGTGCACATTCTTGGATGCCGTATACAGTAAATAAAGTGTGCATAGTATGGAGGTCAGTGAACCTCGTGTATATGATATGTGCTATAGGTTGGTGAGCCAGTTATTATAAGTTGGAATGCTTATGTTTTTGAATTAGGCCAGAGCGCCTAGATTTTAAAGGCTAGTGCACCTATTTTGTATATGTATCATGATTAATATAAAATACATCATTGCACATAGACCGACCATGATAAAAGAGATGGGGGACTGAAATTCACCAGTTAGGGAAAGGGAGAGCCAAAATTTAAGGGAAAGGGCTAAGCTAAAGAGCTTAAGCCAAAAAAAAGGAATATTATATTAATATTTCCTAAAAAGCATAAATTATGGATAATTATTTTATCCTAAGTTCTAAAGTTGGGGACAAGTGGACCAAATTAGCTTCCAACATGATAACTGTCAAGTGGGGGACATGAATTCATATCGTTGGGAATTAGCTCATTTGATCACTTTTTCACGAGGATTCTGACTAGTAGTTGGACCATCATTCTTACTATCATACTTCACGATCAATTTCACGATGATTCCTTCCATCACTCAGTTATTCAGTCAATGATTCCATGACCATTTCACTCACGCAGTCCGTTATCCTTCAGACATTCATTTCACTGTATCCGAGCCTATTTCCATAACCTTCTTTGGTTGGTGTACTTGGTTAGCTTGGGAGCGGGATTAAAGAAGCGGGTTGTCAGGCCCGTGGGAAATTGAAGAGGCAGGTTGTCAAGCCCGTGAGCAATTCTCTGAGCGAGAGAATTGTTGGGGATTGATTCCTAAACATGCTAAACTGCATCTATAGTGATCTAAGACTTCATGTGTGACCTGTTGTTGAAGCCCTATAAGGGAACTGGGGTAGCCGAGGGACTGTTGAGTAGAGAAGGGGTACACTTCCTTGGGTGGGATAGGCATGTGGGGAAAGAGAGGTTGTAGGTTGTTAGTTGAGAGACCACCTGAGACGGAGTCTTTCCTATTGTCTATGAACCCTAGCCTAGTTAGGAACCCCTTTACCTGGGTAGAGCTCATTCCCAACTCAGGGGTGACTCACTATTGAGAGTGATGAACAGTGTAGTCTAAGGCTAGGAGGTTCGTGGACGGTCTGTACACAATTGGTGACAATATTTCCAAGATAAGTACCAATTGTATGATAAAATTATATGTTGCATTGTTATTTACATGCTTATGTTACAGTTTATCATATATGTGATTATAATTGCCTGTATGTTTATGGGTATTTCCCTATATATGCTACATATCTGTGTTTACTGTTATTTCAATATGAAATCATATATTACAGAATGTAATTGTTTGTTTATGTTTATATGTAAAGCTTCTGTAAGAGTGTTGTATGTATATGTTTAAGTTGCATCCAGTTTGAAGATAAACTTTATGTGGCATAGCTCAGTTGAATATTGGGTATGTTACCGTATGTTCCAGAGTAAGAGAATGAAAGAGTTCCCTAGAGTAGCATGGCCCAGCCTGTTTAAGAATGGGGATGTTACCAACTGGTATCAAAGCATGAGAGATTGCTCTGGAGTGGAATTCCCCGACCTGTGGGTGGCCGAGGGATGTTACAACTATGATAGGACATGTGGTGGTTGTGATGAGTGATAATGGAGCCCACAGCATAGTCTGAAGCATCTGTCTCGATCTCAAAGGGTTGTTGCAGGTTCAATAGTGAAAGTATTGGGGCTGAGCACAAGCATTGCTCCAAATCATCAAATTCTTGTTGTTGGGGCTGGCCCCACACACATTTCCCCTTACCACCACCCCTCATTACTTAGCTGAGGGCCCATGCAATATGGGAGAATCCCAACATGAACCTGTAGTAGAAATTGGCAAGAACCAAGAATCTCTGAAGCTCAGTGAGTGTGGTTGGGGTTGGCCAGTCACAGATGAATTAGATTTTGGCTTGATCCACATGTACGCCATCTTGATCAATGATGTATACCCAAGTATTGTTGTAAATGAGGATGTCATTCATATACACCACTACAAAAGTATTGGTGAATGGTTGTAGGATATCTTCCATCATCCTCATGAAAATGGTTGGAGCAATGGTCAAAGCAAAGGGCATGACCAACCATTCAAAAATACCTTCCTTTGAGTTGAAGGCAGTCTTCCATACATCTGTCTATTCTATTGGGACCTAGTGGTATCCAAACTTCATATCAATCTTATTGAATTATTTGGCCCCCGTGAGCTGATCAAGGAGGTCGTCAATTCAGGGAATCGGGTACCGTTTTCTGACTTTGATTTTATTCAGGGCCCGATAATCAATGCAGAGTCGTTAGGTTCCATATTTCTTTTGTACCACCACAATAGGGCTCTCGCAAGGTGATGATCTGGGATAGATGTGACCCTTATGGAGTAGTTCTTGGATCTACTGCTTGATCTCATCATTCTCTAACAGAGAGTGGTAGTAAACTAGCCCATTGGGAAGCGGTGTGTCGGGGGTCAGATCGATGGGATGCTTGACCTGACAATGCAGAGGTACCCCGATAGGTGAGGAGAAGATATCAAAGTATTCTTCCATGACCTTATCCACTTTCTCCTGCTATGTGGAGAGGTCGGTCGTGAAGACCCTGTATGTGGCTGCAATCTTTTGCTCATTCTAAGAGCGAATCATGAAGAAGACAAACTTCCCTGTCTAAGGGATGACCTTTCTGCATTGCTTGGCAATGATAAAGGAAATAACACTGGGTGGGACTGCCTTAGGTATCTTATAAAATTTCTTGTTCAAAGTAATAATAAAACTGTGAGGCCTAGAATCATATACAACATGATGTTTCCATAAATATGGTTGGCCGAAAATAACATTACAAACTTCAAGAGGGGAAACATCACACAATACCTCATCTTTGAATGGCTTGATGTTGTATGACAGGAAGCATTGTTGGCTTACGCGGATGTCGCTTCCTTGGTAGAGCCATTCGATGGTGTAGGGATGTGGGTGAGGCGTTGTTAGCAGGGTGAGTCGCTCAAAAAATTATGTTGATATGAGGTTCTTCTGTCTACCGCTATCAACGATGAAGTGCAACAAGGTACCCTTCACCCATATCTATTAATGAAAAAGGTGCTCGCCTTCCTCTGGCTCATCTGGTTCACTAGGCTGGAGCTTGGTGGTAGCAATGGTAGCACTAGGTTATGCATCAATGATCCATCTCCTCTTTTCTGGTTCTGACTCAGAGTCGGAACTTGCATATGATTCAGAGGCTTCCACCTCAACCACCAATGACTTCTTCAAGTAGCATTCAACAGGGTTATGCCAGGGGCTCTCATGGAAGTCACACCACTTCCTGGTATCTTTCTTTATCTTTCCGGTTTATGTTGGCCCTTGACCAAGTTTTGGGAGATTTTTGGTCATAGTGACCTATTTTGGGACTTCCACAACTTGTCAAAGGAGGAGCACAAGACAAAGAAGAGATCAAGGGATCTCAGCCCACTTTTGGGTCCTTTTTGGGTTTTTGACGTTATGTAACAGGATTGGTATGTCGAACCATGGGTTTACCCATGCTTAAGCCTATTTTGTAATGTATAAATAGATGTATAGGCATCTATAGGCATATTGACATCTATGTGATGTATGATAAGTGAAAGTAGGGTTTTGTAAGTGCTTTGTGCATAACTATGAGAGACTTGTAGAGTTAAGTACAAGTGGTTGTAACATATAGTGGAGGGCTTAGTGTTGTAACGCAAGGAATAAGGATCTAGCAAGTTGTGTAGATCTTTTGTCCTGTGTGAAGTAATGGTTTTGATGAATTTGTTCTTGTAATCGATTGACTGAAGATAATAAAGAAAAAGAGTTGGTGGGGGTGAACTGCGTAAACATTATGTTGTCTTGCTTTGTGCTTTTCTTAATATGTTTATGTCTTCTTTTGCTAAGTTCTTTGAGATGATTAGATAGATCTACTTATGCTTATTGCTAAATATGTATAAGAATGTTATATTTGATCTATATGAATGTGGTGAGTGCTTGATCTGCTAGATCTGACCTATCTATTGATGCTAAGTGATTAAATGTTTTATATTAGAGTGAATGTTGTGAATCCCTGTTTTATCAGCGAAGTGATTATTGATTATATATTGAGGAACTGACGGTGGTAAGTGCTTTACTAAGTAGTACAATCACAGATCTGTGTCCCAGCTAAGGTTCTAGACACCTGAGTCTTGCAACCACCCCTGCCTCTACCTTGGGTGAGACTTCATTTGCTTTGCAGGTGTTGCTGAAAGGGCCAATAGTTAGGGATTTCTTGGTGCGTTGTTGTAGCGTTGAACCCTGGGTCTGCCCCTGTGCCAACAAATGGTTCTGTTGCTAGGACCTGAAGTTGTGATTGCTGGGAACTGAGAAAGAAGAAGCTTTGTGCAAAGATTCGACCTGAAATTTTGAAATCTTTGTGCGTAGATCTATGCCCTAGTTCACAGTATCCTACTCGATTTATAAAGATCTGTGCTAAATAAGGAAGCCCGATTTGAAGAAAGGAGGTTGGATCTGAAGGAAAGAAGAAAGATCTGGAAGCTTTCTGCTCCAAGAAAGGTAAAAGTGAGAACATCTGATTAAAATAGGTAAGATCTGCAAGCTTTGTGCTCTGATAAAGGTAAGAATAGTTAAAAGTTTTAGATCTAGAATATTTGTTCTCTGTAGAAGTAAGATAAGTGGATTTTTTTGTTTCTAGAGTATGGATCTAGGTATGTTTAATAGAGTCTATCCTAGATTGAAAACTAGGGTATTAATAGATGAAAGAAGATTTGATATGAGTAGATCTGATAAGAATAGTGAAAGATATGTTATACCTATGCATATAAATAATGTTTGGACTAACAAATGGATGCAGGACCCTAGAAAGAATTTATTCCAGGTTATCTCCTATGATCCTAGCGCGCATTACAAGAGAAATTGGGGATCATTTAAAAGAAAGAGAGGATTAACCCTATGTTATAGTTGCAGAAAACCCAAACATATTGCTAAGGCATGCCTTGGGAGAAGACCTGGTTGCTTTATTGTAAATCTATGAACCATGAAGTGCTGGATTTCCCTATAATGATTGCTAAGATTGAAAGTATGAATGTAAGACAAGAAAACGCCAAGGTAGATCCAGAAACTAAGGCTATAGAAGAACCCCAGAAAGAATCAAAGAGGGTACTGCTACAGATGAAAGAAACCTTGAATGACCACTAACATGTTAGATTATCAGAGATATTTAAGGACAAGGAATTCCTTGAAGAAAGAATAGGAGACTTCGACATTGACTGTGTTCTAGATGAGGAAACATAGATGAATATCATGACAGAGAGAAATTGGCAAGCTATAGGAAGGCCTGCTAGGATTCCTTCCTTAGGAGGAATAGGGTTATTCAGAGGAAAATTGGTAAACCTATGTGGAAAGCTCACTCAGATATCTATGAATGCCAATGGAACTTTGACGGAGGAATATTTTGAGATTATTCAATTTATTGAGGACAACGCCTAGTTTACCATGTTACTAGGGAAACCTTGGATTGAAAGAGATCAAGCCAGACAAAAAAAAAGAAGTTTTAGAGCAGAAGAAATAATATTTAAAAGATTTCATGACTAGAAGGATCACATACTTTATTGAAGAACAGGAGAGAAGATTGAAGTTATTTAACGCTAGCAACCCAGATGTCAAAGATGCAAGAACATTAGAGGATCCACAGAATATTGAAGTACCTATTCCAAACAAAGATGAAGTATTATCCTGGAACCCTAGGGAAGAATCTCAACAGCGCGAAGTGACTAAGACCACAGAAGAAAAGAATCAGAATGGAAAAAGAACTACTGAGATAAATCACAGTAGAAAGAAGACTAGAAAGCTAAGTAAGAAGAGTGCTAAGCTTGAAAAGTTATAGAAGGTTCCAGAGGGAACTTTGCAAATAGAAAATTTGCAGAATGGGAGCTTCGTCGGGATATCAGAACAGCGACACATGGCACTTTGCCATGGCGAGGAAATATAGTTGTTGGGACTGATATATCCATTCGACTACTATTCTGAACGGGTTGGAAAGCATTTATAGCTCGACACCATACCATTGGACCATGCCATAATGGAAAAAACAAGAGTTAATGAGGCTTCATACCTGTTACAAGTGAACCATTGTTGAGTTTCCTATTTATCCCATCGCGCCATGCACAGAGAACACTTTTTCTAACCAATAATTTGAGCCCATAGACCAAGTGAATTGTATACAATGATCATTTCCCTCTTGTTGTTTGTTCTAGTACAATATCTGAGTTAATTGTGAACCCGATATTATTAATCCTGACCGTGTATGTCAGATGAGCTCACCACAGTTGAAGAATCAGTAACAGAAGTACTCCTCGACTTGATGACTGAAAGAGTCATGTGAGAGAGAGGATTGTCTACCGGTCTATAAACATCATAAACAAGATGACTATCATCCTCTCTGTCCATTGCTCAAGCTGGACCATCACGACCCGCAGACGAAAAGAGAACTAAACACGGAGACGATCTCGTGAATGCTAATTTGATTCCAAGCATATTGCCCACCTATGTACCACCTCTGAGTGGTGCAATAAATTGATACAGTGTGCCCAGAGACTTTGAGTACGAATTGGTCACTGTGTACCTCCCGAAGGGGATACGCGTAGTTTGCGCAGATCAAGAAAAGATAACATCGTTGAAGTTTATCGACTTCAACCTCAGTGATAGGAAGTTCTACAACATGTTCACCCCACATAAGTACCTGACCAGGACAAAAGGAAAGAATTCAAATATCATCCCTCAATCATGGACCCATAACCTCATCCAGTCCACACTGCTCAAAGTCATGAATATTCCTCACTTCGGAAGGCATCAAGAAGTGAACGCATCCATCAAGCTACTGCTTTCCTGTTACCATGGAGGATACTTATGGTTAAACTGTTGTATCAAAGTGGATCCAACATTGATCAATCATATCACAGGGCTGAGTATGAAAGGCCCTGACCCACAAGATTTCTATCCTGGAAAAACCATGGATCACGCTTTAGTTCAAAGGATTAAAGACACCTATGGCGATGTCGATAAAGGCATGCGAGGCTACAAGGTATATTCTATCCAAAGCATTGCAGTGCACCTGGCCTATCAATTGATCATGGGAAAGTTGGTCCGCAAGAACCAACCCACCCAAGTCACTGGCTTTGTAGTTGACCTCGCAGGAAAGTGCGCAGAGGGCCTACAAATGAATTGGGTGAAGTACCTCATGAACCAGTTGGAATTGGACTGTAGGGAAGCACAAGATCAAGGATATGAGTTCCACTTCAGTTGGCTTCTAATCCTGATTGCTTTCATCGCATGGTAGATTATGGAAGGTGCAACCTTTCTAGACATCGAGCCCTTTGAACCTCTGGCTGTGAAGTTCAGTACATTGTTTTATTCTAGTGACATGAACAAGAAATGGTAGTCAAATGTTGTATTCCACACATATTACAATTAGTTGAAGTTATCTACCCATTACAAGCCTCACATCACACCAAATACTCTCCACAGGTTTCGTCCTTTAATGAAATTCAGTGCGGACCGCCATTTCATTTATATTAAAGCACACATTGACGAGCACAAGAAAGGACTTCAATCTTACTACAAGTTGATAGAGGAGTACTTAGAAGAAATCACGAAGTAATGGTCAGTGGACCTCTTCATTCCGACAGAACCTGTAGAGATATCTAATATAGACAGTCCAGAAACTGCGCAGGATACACCTGGACAGAGCAAGACGAATAAGACTGAAGAGGTTCAGGATATAGACAGTACCTCAGCTAAGACTGCTTCCATCTCAGCAGAGAAAGGAGGATATGGTAGAGAGATAGATGGAGCATAAGTTGAACAAAAGAAATGTGAGGTTACACCGCCTAGAGACGAGGAGGATCCCTCGAAGAAAAGGAAGGTTCCCAACCCCCACCCCCCTAAATCCTTCCTCCCAGAAGAAAGTGAAAGAAGCCATGACCAAAATGTAGACCATCCTCACCTCCTCCGACTTCAATTTTATCATAGCAAACCTGAATGATGCTTCACTTGAGATAGAAGAGAAGTAAGAAGATAAGCAGGAGTAGGTGTTCCATAGGATTAAGGACATTCTCCAAGGAGTGCAGCAGACACTACAACCTAGCCGCACAGTCGCCACTGCACCTCTGTCAGCAGGAACATCATAACTGGGATATGAGCCAACTCAAATCCACCACATCGTTGATATAGTTGAAACTCGCCTTCGACGAGCTCAGGAAGAAACAACGCAAGCCACCCAGGCTTTGGCACAAGTACAGGGAGACCTTGTAGAATGATGCAGTACTGCAGAACGAGAAAACATTTCTCTGCAAGAGAAGTGGGATGAAGAAAAAGCACAAATGCAGCAAAGAAAGGAACAATTGCTCACAGATCAAATCAAAGTAAAGGAAATGGTTCACAAAGCACTTCTCTCTGTGACAGTCGTATAAGTAAAGACCAAAGAGCGAGTTCCACAGTAGGTGACACAACTTGAAGAAGTAATCCAGCAACTCCAGTAGTGCATAGTAGACTTGGAGCTCCGTACTATGCCCAAGACCCCTCAAGATGTAAGCGAACAAAGGGAAGAAACTGCCCGCAACACAATTAACAGATTAAAATCTCTTGCCTTGGAGTGCAAGCAGTTGATTAACCGCAGTGCCCAAACATATGAGAACCTCACCGAGAATCCAAAATTACAAGCATTAGAGTCGCATCTCAAGGAAGCAAAGTAGCATGCAGACACACTACAGGCGCAACTGAAGGCCTTGTCGGCCATGGAAAGAATGAAGCAGTCTCAAGAGCACCGCACCACCCAGCAGTAGATCCATACGATTCAAGGCAGAGTGATGGAAGTTACTCAATGACTTCAACCAGTACAAGCTAAGGCGGGCCAATTATTCACAGAGGTTGAAAGCTGAGGAGAAGAGCTAGAACAAGTTGTCATCACAGCTAAATAATGCTTAGAAGGGCTCATGAATGATGCAGTGATCCAGGAGTTCATTGATCAAGAGGTCGTTGTACAGCAACATGTCAAAGTATCTCGAGCCAAGTGTGAGGCCTTTGAAGCAGAACTGGTTAGATCATAGTGAATCGGGATGAGTCACAGGTGAGTGTTGGGGGCATGTTGGCCCTTGACCAATTTTTGGGAGATTTTTGGTCATAGTGACCTATTTTTGGACTTTGACAGCCTGTCGAAGGAGGAGTGCAAGATGAAGCAGAGATCAAGGGATCTCAGCCCACTTTTGGGTCCTTTTTGGGTTGTTGGGATTATGTAACGGGATTGGGATGTCGTCCCATGGGTTTACCCATGCTTAGGCCTATTATGTAATGTATAAATAGATGTATAGGCATATAGACATCTATGTGATGTATGATAAGTGCAAGTAGGGTTTTGTAATTTCTTTGTGCATAACTATGAGAGACTTACAGAGCTAAGTACAAGTGGTTGTAACAGATAGTGGAGGGCTTAGTGCTATAACGTAAGGAAGAAGGATCTAGTGAGTTGGACAGATCTTTTGACCTGTGCAAAGTAAGGGTTTTGATGGATTTGTGCTTGTAACTGATTGACTAAATATAATAAATAAGAAGAGTTGGTGGATGTATCCCCAGGGTGGGGGTGAACCACGTAAACACTGTGTTGTCTTGCTTTGTGCTTGTCTTAATATGTTTATGTCTTCTTTCGCTAAGTTCTTTGAGATGATTAGATAGATCTGATTATGCTTATTTCTAATGATGTATAAGAATGTTAGATCTGATCTATATGAATGTATTGAGTTCTTGATCTGCTAGATATGACGTATCTATTGATGCTAAGTTCTTAAATGCATTCTATAAGTGTGAATGTTGTGAAGCCCTGTTTTATCTGCGAAGTGATTATTGATTGTATATTGAGGAACTGATGGTGCTAAGTACCTTATTAAGTAGTACAATCACATATCTGTGTCCCAGCTAAGGTTGCAGACACCTAATTATTTCAACCACCCCTACCTCTACCTCGAGTGAGACTTCATCTGCTTCGCAGGTGTTGCTAAAAGGGCTAGTAGTTAGGGCTTTGTTGGTGCGTTGTTGTAGTGTTCAACCCTAGGTCTTCCCCTGTGCCAATAGTTTCCTTCTTTCCTTGCAGTCTGGACTAGATGTCCTGAGGTTGTCTGTATTTTCTCTATCCTTTGTTCTACAGGTTGGGGCCGTCCTTTCCTAGCTTTTTCTATGAGGGGTTTCCAGGCCCAAATTTCTACATCTTTTGTTTGATCTTATTCTCGATTTTGACGGTATATCAGTAGGTCGCACCCAAGGATGAGATGTCCAAAAACTCCATTTATTCCTATAGGTATACATGGAGACTGTCGTGATACTTGAGCACCATATGTCGCTCAGAATATTTGATACGCATCTTGGTGCACAAGGTATGGAATATATTTGTGAACATGGGCACCGCTTGGTCTCTTTCCTATCGCATCGTGGTCCATTTTGTGTACAATTCATCATAACTTCCAACATGGTAGTAATGTTCCTTAATAACATCCCTGAAGGACTCTCAGGTGACTTCGACTATAAATAATGAGGGTTCCTATGTTTCCTTTTGTTCACAGAAAGTTTCCCACAAATATTTGACATGGGGGATGACTTTGAGGAGTGGAAAAGTAATATTTTCTCTTTTTGAGAAGCTATGGATAGAGAAATACCCTTCTATAAGATTCAACCATTTTTATAATGCATCTCCATCTATCTGACCTTCAAATATAGGAATATCGAAGTTGATTTGTACCTTGAAGGGGGTGTCACCTCCATTTGAGGAAGATGCGTCACCTATTGGTAGTCGTCGAAGGATTTGTGCAAAAATATCCATCATCTCGTTCCTATGTTGTGTGAGGGCTTCCTCGAGAAAATTTTTGAAGGGATCTCCTATCCCATCCTATTTATTGTGTTCTTCCATGAGAGGTCGTTTGGGTGTGCGAGATATCTTGTCCTCAAGAGAAACAAGCTCGAAACTCAATTATTTGTACCCTAACCTCGTTGGGACATGCATTAAGAACAACAAGGAGAAGACCGCTCTGATACCACTGATCTGGAATATATTTGCAGAATGAAATGAATATAGATTATTATTAAAATATGCTTAATAAAGAATAACATATATAGTGTAAAACTGGTTTCTATTCAATAAGGAAATAAGCTGAAACTGTAAAATGCAATGGAAACAAGTTTGCTAGAATGGTGGTGGCTTATCTCTGAGAAGAGATGTGACGGTTTCACTCATTCACAAGAATATGATTACAATGAGTATCTAAATTCCTTTTTACAATAAACATAAATGCCAAAAACCCTAGACATGCAAAAACCTAACCCTAGGAGATGAAGCACCAAAAGTCATGTAGGCTTCATTTGGGTAAGTTAGTACATCAACTTCTCGAGGTCGTAACTTTTGCATACAAACTCCATTTTAGGCGCACGATAGCCCGTTGGAAAGTTATATCCAAGGAATACACATTTTTTTTCCATCTATCAAAGGTCATTATGATTGCAGCGAGCCCTTAAAACATTGTTTAGGGCCTCAAAACAACCCCGTAAGTCAGGGATCCAAAAACTAGGGAAACAATTGCCAAAATGAGCAAGTTGGAATAGGTGGGAGGTGTTAGGACCACATATTGTACCCTTTTTGCCCATACTTTTTGCTATTATTTTACCCTTCATCACCTGCATTTTGACTTACACTATCATTCCACTTGATCATTCCAAGGTACATAACGTCCTTTCTCATTACTACACGTTT
>SNQJ01S0002873.1:136-21287 GCA_010110895.2 Picea sitchensis
ACTTGCCACTATAATCCTTGACAATTGTAACCAAAATAATCACATTTTCCATCACTCCTCACCCCTATCCTTATCATTGGGGCTTTGTACAATAGGACATAACTCATATTCTCATTAATAAACATTGTGGAGTCACCCTTGTCATAGGGATTTTTCAAGAGTATGTTGAATGTTATGTATCTCCCCTTGATTACTCTAATTTACTCTTGAACATATCATATGAACAATAATGAAATGATTTATAACATGTCCATTGAGATACCTATAAACTCTTTAAAGATAACAAAACCTATGAATTCATCTTTATTGCAATACCCTTTCCATGTAATGATGTGACCAAAACATCCTACATAAATATCTTTCTCTCTTAGTTGTACCTCACATCCAACCATTTGGAATGTGTGGAAGAGGTAAAGTGAAACCTCACATCCAACCATTTCATATGGTTTCACTTGATCTCTTCCACACATTCCAAATGATACCTTCTCATCCTTCTACCCCATCAAAAACAATGAAGTTCTTTATAAGATGCTCATTGCAATACTTATCAACTCTATAAAGAGGAAAAAAACTATGAACTCACCTCTTGCAATACCTCTTCCTTATAATGTTAAGACCCAACAAAACATAATACATAAATACCTTTCTCTCTCACTTTTACATCACATCAATCCATCTCATCTCATATGGTTGCACTATCCCTTTTCCAAACTCTCTAAATAATACATTGTCATCCTTTTACATGGATGCACTCTCACTCTGCTATTCTCATTCTAAATCCCAAACCTCTCCAATGATTTTTAACTCAATATTTTTTTTTCTACCACACTCCTATTAACAAAATACATATATGATCTATTATACCTAGTTCCATAATTGCTTGCCCTTGTCCTCTCACTGGCTACAACAATGATAATTAAAATACTTTTACCATATAATGTTTGCACAATGTAGGATTCACAAGAACTAACACCCAACCACTACACTTTTATATACAATAGTTCCTTCAGAAATTGTTCCTCACCAACTATAATATTTATGTAAATATTAGCTAACTTTTCCATCAATTTAGAACTACATATATAGAGTTAGATTTACGACCATTTTTTCTTAAACAACACCACAACCTTAGCATTCTATTGCTATGTTTATTCAGCTATATATTGTCCACATCGACACTACACACCTCATATGGCTTCTCTGGTTAGAACTACATACCTATATAGGTAGATGTACAACCATTCTTTCTTAAACAACAACAACACCACATCATTAGCATTATATTTCTACATCTACTCAACCAGATATTGTCCACATAGACACTACACCTCATATGGTTTCTCTAGTTAGAACTACATACCTATATAGGTAGATGTACAACCATTCTTTCTTAAACAACAACACCAAAGCCTTAACATTCTAATGCTATGTCTACTCAGCTAGATATTGTCCACAATGACACTACACCTCAGGTGGATTCTCTAGTTATCCATCCTTCAATGTAACTCAAACATGGTTATACACATTCTCTTCATATGTATACTTCACCAACATGGATGCACACCACCACCAGTGCTTATTTGTATCATAGAACACATTCCATATTCATTGTGCACATTAATCGTTGGAGTTTTCTTGTTTACACTCTAGGAGAAACACACCAGATCATGGACATGACATCTTCAATGGATACTGATCACTTCATCCCTACAACAATTTATTCACATCAACACACAAATAAGTATCAGTCCTAGATCACCTCAAGCTCAGACTAGAACATCCTTACTATATTCAAATCCCATGCATTCTATTTTTCCACCAAGTCTATCATGTCCTTGAAAAAGCACGGTTGCAAGAGATTGCAACAAATCACACTCAGCCTTGTAGGATCATATCAATAGTTCATGCCATACCACCCTTTAATCTTTCCACCAAGTCTATCACCTAGAGTAGTGTGATCACCCTTTGTTTCAAAACGTTGTGATCACACTAACTTGATTTGGTGTGAACTACCCTTTGAGTTAAGCATTTCCATTTCTCTTCATTTATATGGTATCATGTACCTTCATTTGAATAGGGTGAGTTACCTTTACTTGAATAGGTGTAAGTGTCTTTGTTTAAACAAGTGCTCCATTGTTTTGATCTACCATTCTTTCAAAGCATTACGACTTTTTTCGTGGGAACAACTTTGATTTATTTCATTCATATGAGTGTGAGTAACCTTCATTTTTTTGGTAAGGGAATGACTCAACCACAAGTCTATGGGTCAATCATGAATCATGAATCCCAACATCCAGCTTCTCAATATGGTATACCATATCTCATGTAGATTTTTTTTTTTAAACTTAAAGGAAGAGTGGCAATATCAACAATAGTTCATCACAAAGCAAGGTTTTTTTTTGAAAAAGTGTGGCAATAGCGACATAATTTCATCGCACTTTTCCATGGTTTTGCGTCACACATATAACATATGCGTTGTAAGTTTTGTCTCTGCCAAATGTTTTCATCGCTATTGCCACACTTTTTCGTCACAACTTTTCATAGTTTTGTGTCGCATGTATGGCAGTTGTGTCATAATATGTTGGTAAGTTTTTTACCTTGGCACAATTTTTTGTCCCTATTGCGATGAAGTTTCGTTGCTATTGCCACAATTTATAAGGTAAACCTATCTTGATGGTGATGACACATGGAGGGTTAATTTCGTCATTGTTTCCATGAACTCTTGGTTCATGGATATAGCGACAAAAAATAGTCTTTTCTTTCGTGGAAAGTGCGATAGATATGTGTGGCAATAGAATCAAAAAACCATGGCAAATTTGGTCATATGTAGTAGTGATCAAAGCCTCTTAATATTTCAAAATAACCTAGCCACTGAATCCTTTTAAAAACATCAACAATTTCAGGGTTATCATAGATTTTGGAGGGCTCAGTAGGTTCCCTCCTATTGAACCGAACCCCTGTGGTTTTCTGAGACTGTCACCCAATGATATAAAAATAAGAATTAAGTTTCAGATCCAAGACTATTATAGAAGAAAAGAATCTTTGCAAAACTAAAATATTCCTGTAAAAGGAAATCTACAAGAAACTTGGAAAGGATCTGTTTATCAAGGAAGGTTATATAAGCAATGAGATGAATGAAAACAAAGGTTCTTAAAAAAACATCAATGGGGTATTTAATACAACATGGATTCCTCAAATGGGTCGAGATATACAGTGAGAGAGACAAGGTTTTGCTAAGTAAATTCTACATGACTGTGTGGCCAATAACTTATGAATTTAACTATGCAAACCCAACAAACAATTCAACCATGTAATATTATAAAACAATTAAACAACGTGCTAGGGAAGTTATAAGATAGTAACAAAAATGATATTTATGAGAAAATTCTTGTGAGGAGAGAAAAAAACCAAGCATATAAATGTGCTACCTTCCTGTAGAGAACCCTGGTGATCCAGGGGATCAAATTTTACTCAAAAATCAAAGTGCTCGGAATTGCTTCAAAACAGACACGTGCGTAGGACTTGTCGTCATGAACCCAACTCAACTTGAACAAGCTCAAACATACATCGTATGAACAAGATATTACATTCTGTTCATTTTTCCAAACAAACAAAATTTTGCTGATTGTACAATTCATACATTGCTGACGTGACAACTGGCCGTACAGTTCATATGATCATACAGTGATGTGGCAGATGCGTTGGCATGATTACTAGGAAGGAATTGGTGGATAGGTGGGTGAAACTGGTGTTGACACATGCCATTATCTTGGCAAATGTTATGGTGCCACGTGGCCTAGTCGTGGGCTTCCATGTGACACCCCTCCAGTTTTTTAGCAGTTGGAATTTTTTTTATGAATCCACAGGAGTCGAACCCGCTACCTTCGAGCGGGGGTAAATCTTTGGCAGGGCTGAGATACCATCCCTCCCATGATGTTTCTTAACCCATAGTGTTTAAATTAATTATTTGAATTGCATCAAACATTTGGTTGGCAGAGTAAAGGGCTAGGGCCTAGACCCAACCCCCAACGCATATACATATAACCATACCACATGCCCAGACCTTTAAAATTGGTGCGCAAACCATTTCATTGTTATCCCCTAGTCACAAGTGTTACAACATACGACCACACACCCAAGCACAAAAGAGCTAGCAGATGGGCGTGGAAGTTGTCAGGTCATTGGCTACATGGGGCCATACGACCGAGTTCTCCGCCGTGATTGGGGGCCAACGCACTAACGATCATACATTTTTCCCCTTTTTGCGAGAATGGTTGCGTGTGTTGGGTTTTGGTGCGGAAAAAACACATAGGCTGAGTTAGTCTGTCAGTGGGTGCGTTTTGGCGAGTAGGTACAACAAGCTTGAAGGGGAAAACTTCTAGGAGGTGTAACTTCTTCATTTTTTGGCCAAACTAGGTGCCAAAAAAGCCCAGCTAGCAGTTTTTGGAAATTTTGAAGCCATTGGATCCATCTATTTTGTATTATGATCACTGTAAGAGCACTTTTTAATCATAATGAAAATGATCCAAGGGAAGCTGGACCGGGATATGTAGCCCAAGAGAGGGGTGAAATCCTTTATCATTTATTGTGTTATGTGTTCATTATTGATGGTTTTTATATGTTTGATATGATGCTCCTATTTATGCAAAACTCATTGAACTTATGTGTTAGTAACTTGATCCAATTACCCAAACACATACCTTTTATACACTTGCAATTTAAAGAGATAAGTCTTCTTCATTTTAAACATCTATTGGAAACAAATCCATTCCATTTTCAGATCCGTTGGTATCAAAGCATAGGTTTTTGAAGGCTTGATTGTTTGCAAGTTTTTGTTTTCTGATGCTTACAAGGTTGAAGATCACAAGAGGAGAAGGTCAACTTGTAGAGCCAAGTTCTCAACTATCAAGAAGGAGAACAATAAAATCACCTCAATATTCAAGGAGATATTCACCAAGTATGGCTCATGAGGAGAGTCATGGAACTCTTCCTTAAGAGGAGGAAAATTTTAGAAAATATTTCTATGATATGACTGAGATGGCCAAATTTTTATTTGAAAAAAGAAATGAAAGATTTCAAGGTGAAATCTCCAACCCTCCAAAGGGAAATGGAGACAGAGGTGATAAAAATCCAAAGGGAAATGGAGGGAATGGTGATTCTCCACCTCCTTCACCTCCATCTTCCACCTCTTCTACCATTTCACAACCACCTCCAAATTCTCCAAAATAACATGGTAAAACTCCTTTACAAACTCCTTTGCTAAAGCTTTATATTAAGTTTGAATTGCCAATGTACAATGGAGAGGTAAATGCTGAGAAATTAGATAACTTGATTCATCAAAGTGAAGTGTATTGTAGGATACAAAGAATCACAGATGATGAAACTAAGATTCAACTTGCTTCTTTAATATTGGACATTGCATCACTCATTTGGTGGGAAGCCAAAACTCAAGAGGACATGAAGAAACATCGTAAAGTTTTATCCTCTTAGAATGATTTTATTGTTGCAATTAAAAGGCAATTTTATCCATTAGCATACATGCAGAAAGCTATTATGGATTGGAAAAACTTTAGGCAAGCTAAAGGGAAATATTTGCAAAGATTCACTCATGAATTTAGGAGAAGAGATTTGGTTTTGGGTATAGATTTGTCTTCTCAAGAAACTTTACTTAAATACATTGGAGGTTTGCATAACTACTTGAGGCATACAATACTTATGTTTAACCCTTAAAATCTAGATTAAGTTTGTGTACATGCAACTCATTTAGAGGCAAGAAGAAGGAATGAACCTCAATAGGGTAGCAATAAGTCTTTTAGTGGAGACAAGGGAAAGAGGAAGTTTGAAGGAAGTGGAAAGAAAAATGCTTCAGTCAAGAAAGAGAGAGATAAACTCTCACGTAAACATTGTTCAAAGGATGGCCATGATGAAGACCATTGTTGGAAACTTCATCCTGAAAGGAGACCCAAAAAGTTCAACAACAAAGAGAAACGACACATTCCTGCAACTGTACAACAAGATTTAGGATCTGATTCAGAGGATGAAACAAAAATCACAGCCATGGGTTTACAAGGTAAGAATTCTATTGTTAACACTAGTTCTTCAAATTCTGCCATCAATGAAACTCAACATGAAAAATAAAGGATAGATATTTGACACATAAGGGTAATTTCAAAACATACCAAGATAGATGCTCTCTTTGATACGGGATCACAATCAAACCTTATTTCTGAAGGCATTGTCAAGAAACTAGATTTGAAAACTAATCCTGATCCTAAACCATACCCTTTAGGTTGGATATGTGTCAATGCCAAATTGCATGTGACAAGAAGGTGTAAACTCAGATTTTCCATCACTGAAAACTATATAGATGAGGTAGAGCTTGATGTTATTCCTTTGGATATTTGTAATATTGTGTTTGGAAGCCCATAGTTATAGGATAGGAGAGCCATTTTTCATCATCATGAGAACAAGTATCATTTGTTTAAAAATGGAGTTGAGTACATTGTTAGGGCACATACAAAGAAGATGAATTTGTCACTTACAAATGCTGGACAAATGGAGAGATTAGTCAATGCTAGTAAGAACCTTGTACTTTTGAAGACTAAACCCAAAGACAATGATGAAGACGAAGTTCTCAAAGGATGTGATGCAAAGTTACAATATGATTTTTATGAGGTTGTTAACGAAAATGTTGATATGTTTTAGGAACCAAGGAGATTTCCTCCTAAAAGGGGTATCCAACATGAGATTCTATTGCAGCAAGGAGGTCGTCTTCCAAACATTGACATGTGTAGGATGTCAGTCATGGAGAATGTTGAAATCAGAAAATAAGACAAAGAGTTGCTTGACAAAGGGGTCATCAAACCAAGCACTTCGCCATGTAGGTCACCAATTGGTTTGGTATCAGATAAAGATTGTATATGGCGTATGTGGGTATATTTCAGAGCCTTGAACAAGACTACAAATATGATTGTTGAAGGAAACACATGGAAGAAATCTTTGAAAGCAAAGCAAGCTCCATTGCATGCATTGACAAGTTATGTTTTCCACTTGGTGATAAGGTATAAAAAAGACTTTTATGACAAAGTTGTTGATATGCTTACTAGGCCTATTGTTAGTTCTTTAGTTATTTTCAAGGATAATCCTATCATGCATAAGAGCTATTTGGAACAATATGATTTATATGCTGATGCAAAAAAATGTTTATGCAACTTTATGTCATACTAACCAAGTTGAGGAATTGGATTCTTATGAGCATGGTAAACTTTTTTTTTATCATGGAAAGCTATGTTTTTCACAGGGTGAAAGAGTAAACAAGATAAGGGAAGCACATTCTTCTCTTGTTGCTGGCCATTTTGGTGTGGGAAAGACAATGGCTAGTTTGAAAAACAAGCATCCTAAGTTTTTAGATGAGCATAGACACTACTTTAAGCCTTCTTATAACCAGACCAAGAAGTTCATTGAACAAGTTCAGTTTGTTCATCAAACTGTTCAAGAACAAAAGAGAAAGAGCCAAACCAAGTACATAACAAGACATGACAAGTTTCGTATTGGTCTTCAAGGAAAAAATACAAGCAAGGCCAAGTGGATTGAGATTGGAAGGGTGAGGGAATTGTATCCTCAACTTTAGATTGACTAAAATTAGTCTTTTGGAGGTCCAAAAGCTTCCCAATGGGGAGGTGTGATCCAGGGGATCAAATTTTTCT
The DNA here is from genome assembly GCA_010110895.2 of Picea sitchensis. Taxonomy (NCBI): domain Eukaryota; kingdom Viridiplantae; phylum Streptophyta; class Pinopsida; order Pinales; family Pinaceae; genus Picea; species Picea sitchensis. Next base: position 7,843 of record SNQJ01S0002873.1, read on the forward strand.
CAAAAATCAAAGTTCTTAGAATTGATTCAAAATGGATACGTACATAGGCCTCATCGTCATGAACCCAACACAACTTGAACATGTTCAAACTGACATTGTATGAGCACGATATTGCATTCTGTTCATTTTTCCAAACATGCAAAATTTTGTTGATTGTACATTCCATACAGTGCTGATGTGGCAGCTGACCGTACAATCCGTACAACCATACAATTATGTGGTAGATGTGTTGGCATGCTTACTAGGAAGGCATTGGAAGACAGGTGGATGAACCCAGTGTTGGCATATGTCATTATCTTGGCAAATGTTATAGTGCCATGTGGCCCAGTCGTGGGTTGCCACGTGGCACCCCTCCAATTTGTTGTAGTTGGAAAAAATTTATATGACTCCTTAGGAGTCGAACCCGTGATCTTTGGGTTGGGGTAAATATTTGACAGGGCCGGGCTACCAGCCCACCCATGATGTTTCTTAACCCATAGTGTTTAAATTAATTATTTGAATTGCATCAAACATTTGGTTGGCAGAGTAAAGGGATGGGGCCTAGCCCCAACCACAGCCCCCGACGCATATACATATAACCATACCACATGCTCAGAACATTAAAATTAACACGTGGACCATTGAATTGTTATCCCTCGGTCATAGGTGTTACACCATATGACCACACACCCAAGCACATAAGAGCTAGTTGACGGGCGCACAAGTTGTTAGGTTGTTGGCCACATGGGGCCATACGACCGAGTTCTCCGTCGAGATTGGGGGCCAACGCACTAACTGTACTACATTTTCTCCCTTTTTGCAGGAATGGTTGCATGTGATAGTTTTTGGTGCAGAAAACACACAGACGCCGAGTTAGTCTGTCAGTGGGTGCGTTTTGGCGAGCAGGTACAACAAGCTTGAAGGGGAAAACTTCAAGGAGGTGTAACTTCTTCATTTTTGGCCAAATCAGGTGCCGAAAAAGCCCATCTACGGGTTTTTGGACATTCTGAAGCCATTGGAGCCATCTATTTTGTATTCTGAGCACTATAAGAACACTTTTTAAGCATAATTAAAATTATCCAAGGGAATCTAGACCAGGAGATGTAGCCCAAGAGAGGGGTGAACTCCTTTATCATTTGTTGTGTTATGTGTTCATTATTGATGGTTTTTATATGTCTGATATGCTTCTCCTATTTATGTAAAACTCATTGAACTTATGTGTTATTAACTTGATCCAATTACCCAAACACATACATTTTATACACTTGCAATTTAAATAGATAAGTCTTCTTCATTTTATAGATCTATTGGAAACAAATCCATTCCATTTTCAGATTAGTTGGTATCAAAGCATAGGTTTTTGAAGGCTTGATTGTTTGCAAGTTTTTTTTTTCTGATGCTTACAAGGATGAAGATCACAAGAGGAGAAGGTCAACTTGTAGAGCCAAGTTCTTAACTGTCAATAAGGAGAACAATCAAATCACCTCAAGCTTCAAGGATATATTCACCAAGTTTGGCTCATGAGGAGAGTCATGGAACTCTTCCTTTAGAGGAAGAACATTCCAGAAAATATTTCTATGATATGATTGAGATGGTCAAAGTTTTGTTTGAAGAAAGAAATGAAAGATTGCAAGGTGAAAGCTCCAACCCTCCAAAGGGAAATGGAGACAATGGTGATAAAACTCCAAAGGGAAATGGAGGGAATGGTGATTCTCCACCTCCTTCACCTCCATCTTCCACCTCTTCTACCATTTCATAAACACATCCAAATTCTCCAAAATAACATGGTAAAACTCCTTTACAAATCCTTTTCTAAAGCTTTATATTAAGTTTTAATTGCCAATGTACAATGCAGATGTAAATGTTGAGATATTAGATAACTCATTTTGTCAGAGTGAAGTGTATTGTAGCATACAAAGAATCATAGATGATGAAACTAAGATTCAAATTGCTTCTTTAAGATTGGATGATGCATCACTCATTTGGTGGGAATACAAATCTCAAGAGGACATGAAGAAACATGGTAAAGTTTTGTCCTCTTGGAATGATTTTATTGTTGCAATTAAAAGGCAATTTTATCCATTAGCATACATGCAGAAAGATATTATGGATTAGAAAAAAATTAGGCAAGCTAAAGGGCAAGGTGTGCAAAGCTTCACTCATGAATTTAGGAGAAGAGATTTTGTTTTGAGTATAGATTTGTCTTCTCAAGAAACTTTACTCAAATACAGTAGAGGTTTGCATAGCTACTTGAGGCATACAATACATATGTTTAACCCTTCAAATATAGATGAAGTTTGTGTACATGCAACTCATTTAGAGGCAAGAGGAAGGAATGAACCTCAAGAGGGCAAAAACAACTCTTTTAGTGGAGACAAGGGAAAGAGAAAGTTTGAAGGAAATGGAAAGAAAAATGTTAAAGTCAAGAAAGAGAGAGAGAAAATATCATGTAAACTTTGTTCAAAGGATGTCCATGATGAAGACCATTGTTGGAAACTTCATCCTAAAAAGAGACCCAAAAAGTTCAACAACAAAGATAAACCAAACATTACTGCAATTGTACAACAAGATTTAGGATCTGATTCAAAATATGAAACAAAAATCACAGCCATGGTTTTACAAGGTAAGAATTCTATTGCTAGCACTAGTTCTTCAAATTCTGCCATCAATGAAACTCAACATGAAAAATAAAGGATAGAGCTTTTTCACATAAGGGTAATTTCAAAACATACCAAGATAGATACTCTCTTTGATACAGGATCACAAGCAAACCTTATTTATGAAGACATTGTCAAGAAACTAGATTTGGAAACTACTCCTGATCCTAAACCATACCCTTTAGGTTGGATATGTGACAATACCAAATTGCATGTGACACGAAGGTGTAAAATCAGATTTTCCATTACTGCAAACTATATAGATGAGGTAGAGCTTGATGTTATTCCTTTGGATATTTGTGGTATTGTGTTTGGAAGCCTATACTTATATGATAGGAGATCCATTTTTCATCGTCATGAGAACAAGTATCATTTATTTAAAAATGGAGTTGAGTACATTGTTAGAGCACATACAAAGAATATGAATTTGTCACTTACAAATGTTGGACAAATGAAGAGACTAGTCAATGCTAGTAAGAACCTTGTACTTTTGATGACTAAACCCAAAGACAATGATGAAGAATAATTTCTCAAAGGGTGTGATGCAAAGTTACAATATGATGTGTATGAGGTTTTTAACAAAAATGTTGAGATGTTTTAGGAACCAAGGGGATTGCCTCCTAAAAGGGGTATCCAACATGAGATTCTATTGCAACAAGGAGGTCCTCTTCCAAACATTGACATGTGCAGGATGTCAGTCATGAATAATGTTCAAATCAGAAAAAAATCCCAAGAGTTTCTTGAAAAAGGGGTCATCAAACCAAGCACTTTGCCATGCAGGTCACCAATTGGTTTGGTACCAGAGAAATATTGTATATGGCATATGTGGGTATATTCCAGAGCCTTGAACAAGACTACATATATGATTTTTGAAGAAGACACATGGAAGAAAGATTTGAAAGAAAAGCAAGCTCCATTTCATGCCTTGACAAGTTATGTTTTCCACTTGGTGATAAGGTATAAAAAATACTTTTATGACAAAGTTGTCGATATGCTTACTAGGCCTATTGTTAGTGCTTTAGTTATTTTCAAGCATAATCCTATCATGCATAAGAGACATTTAGAACAATATGCTTTAGATGCTAATGGAAAAAATGTTTATGCAACTTTATGTTGTACTAACCAAGTTGAGGAATTGGATTCCTATCAGCATGGTAAATGCTTGTATCTTGGCAAGCTATGTTTTTCACAGGGTGAAAGAGTCAACAAGATAAGGGAAGCACATTCTTCTCTTGTTGCTGGCCATTTTGGTGTGGAGAAGATGATGGCTAGTTTGAAAAACAAGAATCCCAAGTTTTGGGATGAATATCTACACTACTTTGAGCCTGCTTATAACCATATCAAGAATTTCATTGAACAAGTTTAGTTTGTGCATCAAACCATTCAAGAACAATTGAGAAAGAGCCAAGCCAAGTACAAAACAAGACATGACAAGTTACGTGTTGGTCTTCAAGGCACAAATCCAATCAAGGCCAATTGGATTGAGATTGGAAGGGTGAGGGAACTGTACCCTCATCTTCAAATTGACTAAAAGTAGTCTTTTGGAGGTCCAAAGCTTCCCAATGGGGAGGTGTGATCTAGGGGACCAAATTTTGATAAAAATAAAACTTCTCAGAATCGCTTCAAAACGGACATGGGCATAGGCCTCGGTGTCACGAACCCAAAACAACTTGAACGGGCTCAAATAGACATCGTATGAGAAAAATATCATGTTCTGTTCATTTTTCCAAACAAGCAAAATTTTGCGGACTGTACAGTCTGTACAGTCCATACAGTTCTGACATGGAAGCTGACCGTATATCTGTATGACCATATAGTGACGTGGCAGATGCATTGGAATGCTGACTGGGTATGCATTGGCAGACAGGTGGACGAACTTGATGTTGACATGTGTCATTATCTTGTCAAATGTTATGGTGCCACATGGCCCAGTCATGGGTTGCCATGTGGCACCCCTCCATTTTGTTGGCAGTTGGACAAAATTTATATGAATCCACAAGATTCGAACCCGCGATCTACGAGTGGGGGTAAAGCTATGGCAGGGCTGGGCTACCAACCCACCCACAATGTTTCTTAACCCATAGTGTTTAAATTAATTATTTGAATTGCATCAAACATTTGGTTGGTGGAGTAAAGGGCTGGGGCCTAGTCTCATCCCCTGACGCATATACATATACCCATACCACATGCCCAGACCTTTAAACTTGGCACACAAATCGTTGCATTTTTATCCCCTAGTCACATGGATTACACCATATGACCACACACCCAAGTGTAGAAGAGATATCTGATGGATGCACAAGTTGTTAGGTCATTGGCCACATGGGGCCATACGACCGAGTTCTCCGTCGAGATTGGGGGCCAGTGCACTAACAATCCTACATTTTCTCCCTTTTTGTGGGAATGGTTTCATTTTCTATGTTTTGGTGTGGAAAACACACAGAGGCCGAGTTAGTCTGTCAATGGGTGCATTTTGACGAGCATGTACAACAACCTTGAAGGGGAAAACTTCGAGGAGGTGTAACTTCTTCATTGTTTTGCCAAACCAAGTGCCGAAAAATCCTAGCTAGAGGTTTTTGGACGTTATGAAGCCATCTATTTTGTATTCTGAGCGTTGTAAGAGCACTTTTTAAGAATAATGAAAATGATCCAAGGGAAATTGGACCAGGAGATGTATCCCAAGAGAGGGGTTAACGCCTTTATAATTTGCTGTGTTATGTGTTCATTATTGATGGTTTTTATATGTCTGGTATGGTGCTCTTGTTTAAGTAAATATCATTGAACTTATGTGTTAGTAAATTGATCCAATTACCCAAACACATACCTTTTATACACTTGCAATTTAAAGAGATAAGTCTTCTTCATTTTAAATATCTATTGGAAACAAATCCATTCCATTTTCAGATCACCTGGAGTCTCTATTCTCTTTTCTATGCTCTGTACTTGACTTGAATCCCTTATACTGGATTGAATTCTTGTTCCATTGTGTTGCAAAATATTCCTTGCACTTTGGATAAACTCAATAATGGTGACCAAAATTATTTACTCTCGCTTCTGAGTGCAATTCTCAGTCCTTCTATCACACAGTTTGTAGCTTGGGAAAATCCCAACCCAAACCACAAAGGTGTGACAACTATGGGAGTATTTACCTACTGTCACCTTATATAAACACTCCCCTCACTTTATTGATGATGAAAATCACCACAAGGGGGGAATCTCGGGTGACCCTAGGGGGATTGAGATGAAAAGTGATAAGATATGAGAGGTGCCCCTATAGTTCAACGTAAAATGTATAGATGAAGTTTCAGAAAGAGTGTTGTGAGAGGTTAATTGGTTTCCAAATATGATGTACTTGCAAAACAATGTTAACCATTCCGAGAACAAGACAATATATGATAATAGAATCTTGAAATCAACGGGGATACAAAAAGTAATATATATATATATATATATATATATATATCATAAATGAATGAAAATAATAGTTGTAAATTTAACCATCCAAAATGAAGTACAAGATGTTGGAAACAAAGCTAGCAATGACTAGTTAAACTTCCAATGATTGAAGAAAGATTCCGATGGTGGTTAGGGTTTTTTTTATGTAGTGTTGTCAAAAATTTTTGCAACATCCTAATGGTTGTAGCAATCAATTGCTACAACAACAAATTATAGCCACCAAAATTGACAAGCAATCCACCAAAAAGATAGCCAACAACTAGTAGATTAATAATGGAAACTTGCAAGTAGATTTTAGCGGTATAATAGTGAGTATCAAATAAGTTATATGTGTTTTCTGCAACCCTATTGTCTGTAGCATAAATTTGTAACAACAAATATAAATACTTGGCCAATCAAGACACCTTAGGGCACAATAAAGACTATAACATATAGAAATAGATCCAACTTGAACTATTGCAATATCTTAAAAATTCACGTATACCATTGTATGCATATACAATCTCCAATGCAAGTAGATTAGTGCCTTATAAATTGGGTTAATGGATTCTCTTGTGTATGATCTAGGTATTGTTACTTCTCTATGGGTGTAAGCCTTTTTACTCTCAAGAGAAAACATAACCTAGCAAGGTAAATCTACAAGGGTGTAATCCCTTTTACTCCTTGTAGCAACCTTTGTAAAATATCTCTTTCAATGACTAAAAAAAGATAGATATCGATGGAGTGTGTATACCCATATACTTCTCTAAATATTAAGACAATAAACCTTGAAACAAGAAGAAACAACACAATTTGTAGAAAATTCCTTACCAAATTCAAGAGATAACATGAAAAACCCTTCTTTACCAAGAATATTTCATCACATTTGCAAAGAGACAAGAATCAAGAGATAACACCTTATCCTTCCTTCCAATAGACGAATAAATATCATCCACAAATCATCAAGAGAGATATAGAGCTATTTTCCCAAGTAAGGTAATAATGTTATCTAAGAAAGTATGTAATTCTCAAGCACATGATGATAAAATGACATTGATGTGAACTCTATTTATATGAGGTCACCTAAAACCAATTTGTCCACTTTTTTAAAATGTCAACAACAAATAGAGATGCCAACCTCCTCTATTTTCCATTTTCAACTTAAATTTACAAAATACATAAAAAAATTCCCCTTTTATGGGTGACGTCATGCCCTAAAGGATGACATTAGGCCTTCAAGAGAGACGTTGAGCCTCTTGATGAAGACCATTGGTCCTCTAGAGTCCATGTGCCTTGCCACCAAGTTCTCTAGTGCATACCAAGTGTCTCTTTCTCCATCAAACCATGTCACATCACCACCACCATGAAAACCCCATAAAAAACCCTATCCCTCATGTGATGTCTAGGGCATAGGAAGTGATGTTTTAGGCTTCCAAAGGCCAACGTTGAGGTGCAAGGGGCTAGAAAGTGTCCATATCATGGTTTCCAAGTGCCTCCAAAGGCAACGTTCATCCTCCCAAGTGTCCAATGAGAGGGGGTGCATCATCCAACATGTGGTATTCATACCCCTATGAAGGTCCAAGCAACCTTTTGCGTCCACGATCAAGCTTTCACTTGGCAAGGTCCTACAAAGACAAACAAGTACGCCCTCCAAGGGTCCAAAAGTCACAAGTATCATTCCAAGTAAGCCATTTTTAATAAAATAACCACCCAAACATGTGCATCAAATCCCCCATTTTCAAAATAAACAAATGCTCAAAGACCTTATACAACTTGCCGAATTTAAGTATGGGAGGGTTGTCATGGTGCCCTATTGGGTAGATCATTCCCCAAGTCAAGGAGTGTTTCCCAAGAGGACCCTCTCTAAGTCAGGTAAAAGAGTATGAGGTGGATGGGGGTGTGGCTTTTGGGCATGGGGTTTCTTGACATACAAGGTTTCATATTGTCTCATTTATGGGTGCCTTTGTAGAGGGTGCGCTTTCTGTTGAGTTACCCAATAATTGTGTGCCACCTTTTTCCAAAACACTTTTTTCAATCTTTCCAATCCCTTCTTTCATTTATAATTTACAAATTTGAGGGTACCCCTTTAAGGGTTTACAAGCTTTATAATTACTTTTGGGACCAGGACGAGCACTAAATGAGTAGAGCTAAAGTTGTACCGGATTTTGGTGGTCCTTATTTACTATGTTCACTTTATTTTTTAACATTGTTTTCTTATTATTTTATAGCAGTTGCAATATACCTCCATGCCATCAGCCTCTTCTTCCCATGAAATGAGGTACAATCCCTTCTTAGGTCAATGAACCTGGAAACCCAAAATATAAGGAAACAAAGGGGAAGAAGTATAGAAAGTCATAAGTATGTACGAGAATGGTATGATGACCCTTTAAGGAGACCCCCTAGTAGCAACCCTTTTCCCGAGGGTGACCCACTTACTAGGAAAACATGTCAACCAACAAGGTTAAATTAGGAAAAAGGAATAATTTCCAAGTAAACATTTTCAAAATCAAGAAAGGATCTTTTGCAACATGTTCAAATGCTTCAATTATTAAAATGACACTTACCATGGCACTAGACCTCATGGAGCAAGACCTGTTTTCCTTTATGGGCCAAGCTGGTGTGGTGGATGTTGCTTCCATTGATAAAATGGTTATTGGTGGTGAGTGAAGGGATCTTCCTTCTGATCTTCCTCTTAGTACTCCATGTCTACAACTTGTAGGCCTCGAGACATCATCTCCCTAGTTATCCCTAGGAATGGGGGGATAACATATGGCTCCTACTTGGGGACATGTACTTAACATAGAGTGCATGAGAACCTCAACATATCCTGGTAAGAACTGTTCCTACACACACTAAAAAAAAAAAAACTTTGGATATCGAGGGTGTCACACTCACCCCTTTATTCATACGATCAAAAATTTCAAAATTGAACTATGCATTAAAAATAAAATTTTGCATTTTTTTAAAATTTTCTAACTAACATGTGATATGATCAAGCAAATGTAGTACAAAAACTATGCATAAATGAAATAAATAAATATGAAAATGAAATATGAATATACAAAACCAAATAAATGCAAAACTATCATGAGCACACAAATGCAAATGCAAGAAAGCAAGATGACCTACCTACTTACCTGGGGGCCCAAGGCCCATATAAGTTAGGTGCCTAGTGATGTAAGGTGAAATTATATAACCAGTGCAACCACCTGCTCAAAATCTCACCAAACTGCTTCCCCTTGTTCTTAATTATAAAACATATCAAAGACAAGTTAAGAACATAATAATTATGAATGTGAATAAACATACAATTAACCATAGAAAGAGATTTGTGGAGTTGGGTGGGAGGGAGGAAATTATATTGGAAATAATGTCCGGAATCTTGATCCACCCATCTTTGAATAAGGATACCACATATATAATATGGATCATCTTCTTCTTCATTCATATGATCACTTCTTCTTGAATACTGAGAGGAGATGAGAGATTGGAAGAAAACTGCATGGTTGCCCAAAGAAGAAGCTACGAGGTAAGGGACAACCACATGTTTGGAAAAAGGAATCTTCCTGTTGATGAAAAAATGTTGCCTCTTCAACGACATATCCTTATAAAAATACCCATTATTAAAACAATTCTCATCGGTAGTGTGAGCCTCTGATTTTTCTGGGTTGAACAAGTTCTCGTGTCCATCAAAATTTGAACAAAAAAATGATTAAGAATATTCATCAGGTGATTTTCCCAAGTTTTCAAAATGATAACCCCCAAGGAAAGGCTGGAAATCAACATAGGGGTAGTGAGACCAATAATCCTTGGGTGGTTGAAACAAATCAATGACCATATCGTCATTAGGTAGCGAAACATCTTGATCTTTTACATATGAAAATCAACCTTCCAAAGGAAAAATTGTTGCTTTCCTTATCTAAAAATTACCCTCTATGTCATAGATAGGATCTCCATTGAAATTGAAACAACCAATATCCCATCCATGCTTCCAGACACATATGAAGTCATCAATATGATTTCCAACTGTATCTACGGGCTACTCCATGAACTTATCTGCATCATTGGAATTGATTTCATATCTTGTGCAGGAGAAATGCAAGGTTGGGAAAATTCATTAAACATGAGAATTAATACTGATGTCTCATCCTGGTTCTCAACATTTTTCACTTCATCAAAATTCTTCCTTTTCTCCTTAGAAATTGTTTTCATGGACATGTTTCTCCAGCGCCTCGTCGTCACAAGGGGATTGATTCTCAATGAGGAGTGCTTAATCTGATTTTTCTTGAAGAAACTCTTATTCTTCTTGTCATCATGGCTTTCTCTTTGGTGTGTAATGTTTTGTCAAGATCCCACACTTCCTTGGAGTTTTCCTTCTCTTAATGGGCCTATTTTTGGACTTCTCGCTTCTTGATTGTTTTCTCACAACTAATTGTTGGGTATGTGTTATATTCTTTACATGGGTGTGTGTTTGGGTGCGTTAGATATGATAACTGCGCCTGACGATCGATATGCCCCCCCCTAGTTACGCGCAACATTTGGCAACGGGCGGTAGCCCCGAAATTTGTTTTGGCGATTTTTTGCTATTTTTAGCAGATTTTGCTATTTTTAGTGGATTTGTAAATTAATCCCGAATTAAGGGATTAGGGTTGTCATATCTACGGAATGCCTAAAAACATTGCATATATTGTATGGTGAATGGTGAAATTCGATATAATGAATATAAGAAAGGTTTTCCCGGTTGAGGGTTTCCGGTATAAAATCTCTGTGTACTCTGTGTATGAGCCATTGATTAATTTTTGTCTTGCTTAAGAATCTATATGAATTGCTTTACTTCGCAGGTTTAAAACTTACACTAATCAATCCAAGAACAAAACAAGTCTCGAAAACTTTATTTTCCTCAATAGATACCAATGTCTCATCTGGGTTTTCAGCATGAGAAGTTTCATCTGGGTCTTCCACCTAAATGAATTTTTCATCATTGAGGTCGTACCTTTCTATGATCATGGCACACAATAAATTTACTCTACGACATGTCTCAACAAGATATTGCACCAACAAACTAGTAGGAAATTCTTCTTCAAGCACCTTCTCATATTTACGTGCATGAGGAAAGTAAGGCCAGATAACTACAGGAACAAAGTGAGGATGGACAAATTTATCTCCATCAAGCAGGAGAAAAGATACCAATGTCTCATCCTGTTTCTAGAAATGTTGGAATTCATCAAAATCTTCTTCTTCTTGGAAACTTTCTTCATGGGCGTGCTTTCTGAGAAACACTTCATCACCATGGGATTGATATTCAATGAGTTTCAAGACTTCTTTAGGCATAAAGAATGGTTGATCCTAGGTTGTAAAGCCTTCCTAATCACTGCATTTATTTTTCACAACATCACATAGTGACTTCAATCCGTAATATGAAATGACAACCTCTCATGCTACATTTCAGGTAGGATTTTTCTCATAATTATGAAGGATAATGTTTTACTCTTATTTTCTTTGCACATAGAACTCAACCAATGAAGATTTATGGCAGTGCTCTACTAATTTTTCACAAAACTCATAGTATGCTTCTATGTTCCCTTTTAGGCACCTAAAAATTTCTTCGTTACTATCACCCTCTTGTTCCCTAATTGTGTTCTCTTCAAACTTTAGAAGAAGAGTTTCCCTCAATTATTCAATAGGGTCCAAGGGTAAACCTTTTCCCAAAAAGGCATCTTCGAGGTCTTGAATAGTATCTTCAAACTTCTGAACTCTAGGGCCCCAATACATAAGGAATTATTGGATAAGGAAAATTGCAGAAGATATACTCTTAGGTTTGCAAGAATGTCTAATCCAATCTCTTTGCTTCTCCTCGAGTAACAAGAGAAATAATCGTACCACCACATATTCATGTTCTATACTCAGGCATAAAACAAATTCTGTAAAATTGACAATATGTGCAATGACCAAAGACAGATCACCATTGAACTTCAATAAATCTTCCCACCATCTTAGTGGACATTTATTTGGATACCAATAAATAGACTCAACATCCAAAGCTTTGTATGCCTCATGAAAGCACCACAGAGACATACTTCCATCACTTGGGGTGATACCTCAATGGAGTCGCCATATGAACTTCAATAAAATCTCATCAAAAGGGGAGAAGGAACTTCCCTCAGGTGGAGTCACTAGGAAAGGTAGGGAAAGGATTTGGGATAACCTTCCAAGTGTCGTTAGGGATCATAAGAGGATTCAAAATCCTCCCCTATAATAATGCCAAAATGTTAGTAGCTTGGGAAAATCCCAACCTAAACCATAAAGGTGTGACAACTATGTGAGTATTTACCCACTGCCACCTTAGATAAACAGTCCCCTGACTTTAGTGATGATGAAAATCACCACAAAGGGGGAATCCTGGGTGACCGTAGGGGGATTGAGATAGAAAGTGATAAGATATGAGAGGTTCCCCTATAGTTCAAGGTCAAATGTAGAGATGAATCTTGGGAAAGAGTGTTGTGAGAGGGTAAGTGGTTTCCAAAGATGATGTGCTTGCAAAACAATGTTATCCCTGCCTGGAACAAGACAATAGATGATAATAGAAGCTTCAAATCAATGGGGATACAACAAGTAATATTGATTTCCCAAATTGAAGAAGTATGGAAATAATAGTACCAACACATATTCATGTTCTATACCCAGGAATAAAAAGAATTCATTAAAATCGACAATATGTGCAACGACCAAAGACAGATGACCATCAAACTTCAAGCAATCTTCCCACCATCTTGGTTGAAATTTATTTGGATACCAATAAATATACTCAATGTCCAAAGCTTTGTGTGCCTCATGAAAGCACCACATATACATACTTCCATCACTTGGGGTGATACCTCAATGGAGTCGCCAGATGAACTTCAATAAAATCTCATCAAAAGGGGAGAAGGAACTTCCCTCAGGTGGAGTCTCTAGGAAAGGTAGGGAAATGAATTGGGATAACCTTCCAAGTGTTGTTAGTGATCAGAAGAGGATTCAAAATACTCCCTGATAATGATGCAAAAATGTTATTATCTTGGGAAAATCCCAAGCCAAACCATAAAGGTGTGACAACTATGTGATTATTTACCCACTGTCACCTTAGATAAACACTCCCCTCACTTTAGTAATGAGGAAAATCACCACAAAGGGGGAATCCTTGGTGACCCTAGGGGGATTGAGATAGAAAGTGATAAGATATGAGAGGTTTCCCTATAGGTCAAGGTCAAATGCATATATGAATCTTGGGAAAGAGTGTTGTGAGAGGGTAATTGGTTGTCAAAGATGATGTTCTTGCAAAACAATGTTAGCCCTGCCTGGAACAAGACAATAGATGATAATAGAAGCTTCAAATCA
>SNQJ01S0002873.1:29936-45200 GCA_010110895.2 Picea sitchensis
TAAATGGTTATAAATGACAACAATGGGTAATGAATAAATGTTGAATGCTAATTGATGAGTTTTTGTGCAAGAGGGAAGTTTTGGGAAAAAGAGCCCCACACTCATTCACCCCCCCTCTAAGTGTGGTAGGTGTGTCCAACATCCAAACCATTTCAAATCACCATCAAACCATTCCAAGTTCATTCTAAGTGTCTCTCTCTCCATCAAACCATGTCACATCACCATCACTATGAAAAACCCATAAAAAACCCTATCCCTCATGTGACATCTAGGGCATAGGAAGTGACATTTTAGGCCTCCAAAGGTCAGCGTTGAGGTGCAAGGGGATAGAAAGTATCCATATAATGGTGTATAAGTGCCTCCAAAGGAAACATTCATCCTCCCAAGTGTCCAATGAGAGGGGTCACATCATCCAACCTGTGGGCTTCATGCCCCTATAAGGGTCCAAGCAACTTTGTGCCTCCACGGACAAGATTTCACCTAACAAGGTCCTGTAAAGACAAACAAGTATGCCCTCCAAGGGTCCAAAAGTCACAAGTGTCATGTCAAGTAATACATAGTTAATAAAATGACTACCCAAACATGTGCATCAAATCCCCCCTTTTCAAAATAAACAAATGCTCAAAGACCTTATACAACTTGCCAAATTTAAGTATGTGAGGGTTGTCATGGTCCCCTATTGGGTAGATAGTTCCCCAAGTTAAGGAGTGACTCCCAAGAGGACTCTCTCTAATTAATGTAAAAGAGAATGAGGTAGATGGCGATGTGACTTTTGGGCATGATGTTTCTTGACATACAAGGGCTCAAATTTTCTCATTTATGGGTGCCTTTGTAGAGGGTGCACTTGCTCTTGAGTTATCCAATATTTTTGTTCCAGATTTTTACAAACCCCTTTCTTCCATCTTTCCAATCCATGATTTTATTTATAATTTGAAAACTTGAGGGCTCCCCTTTAAGGGTTTCCAATCTTTAGCATTACTTTTAGGACCGAGGCAAGCACTGAATGGGCAGAGCTCAAGTTGGACCAGATTTTGGTGGTCCTTAATTTCTATATTCTCTTTCTTTTTTAGCATCATTTTCTTATTATTTTATAGAAGGTTCCATCTACCTATGGGACGTCAACCCCTTCTTCCCATGAAATGAGGTACAATCCCTTCTTGGGTCAATAAATATGGAAACCAAAAGATAAGGAAACATAGGAGAAGAAGTATGGAAAGTGATAAGTATGTGTGGGAATGGTAAGATGACCCTTCAAGGAGATCCCATAGTAGCAACCCTTTTCCTGAGGGTGACCCACTTACTAGGAACACATGTCAACCACCAAGGTGAAATGAGGCAAAAGGCATAATTTCCAAGCATACATTTTCAAAATAAAGAAAGGATCCTTTGCTACATGTTCAAATGATTCAATTATTAAAATAACACTTACCATGACACTGTACTTGTTACCTCATGGAGCAAGGATTTATATCCTCTATGGGCCAAGTTGGTGTGGTGGATGTTACTACCCTTGATCAAATGGTGATGTGTGGTCAGTGAAGGGATCTTTCTACTGATCTTCCTCTTGGTACTCCATGTCTGCAACATGTGGGCATTGAGACATCATCTCCTTAGTTATCCCTAGGAATGAGGGGATAACATGGCTTATCGTGTCTTATATCCAACTTTTAAAATGATGACTGCATACTTATTACCCTGAGCTACCATAATATTTAATTTTATTTTGAATGATTTTCCAACTCATTTGATGTGTCACTTCTTTCATCATGAGCTAAACCATGAATTATTCTCCGCCCCCCCTGCCAACATGATGTATGGGGAGGAACTCGTTCATGTCACCTTTTAATTACTTTAAATATTGACCATGAGTAATATTTATGGATTTTTATTTGTTTGATATGTTGTTAAATTAAAAGTAGAGAGAGAAGGAATTCATAGTAATACATTAGGTTTGTTGATTAAGGTTGGTTTTCATTGATGTCAACCATTGAAGAAAGCCTGGTAGAACAAAGGTTTGGGTAATGGACCCAAGTTTGTTTGATGTAAATATGACTCATTATTGTCTTATCATGGTTGATAAGAAGTACAGATGGATGAACTCCAAAGTGGTCCCCTTATGGTGAAATCCCTCATGGGAAGACGCTTTGTGGATTGAGTTATCCTTGAAGTATGGTTAGAGAACCCCTTCTTAATTGAGGAATAATGATATGAAGGACAATGATTTTGTTAGTGAAACTATCCTAGATGCATAGTGCTTGTCATGCCATTTCCGATGGTATGTGGAGCGTCACATAACTCCTCACGGTTAGAAATTTATGACCATATGAAGTTGGAGAACCCTCATGAGTATTATAGAAGCCCCCAAGAGTCAAAGTGTCTTGCAAAATAAATTATTTTAAATGGAGAAGCCCTAAAATAAGGAAAACGTAAGTGTAAGGCTACATGAATATATAAATAAGAGGCAAATCTCACTCATTAAAGACACACTTGTACATATTATATATCTATTTTCTTGTGTAAAGCTTATTGTAAATAATTGTGGATACATCTGAAGTGGCGAATGTCTGAGGTAGTATGAAGGGTTGACGAACAAATTCTCGGAATTATAGTGAATACAAAAAACCCTATTTTCTGAGGCGTACGTGGGTTGTCTGTGTATAGGGTGAGTACATGTACGCGGGCTATCTATGAATAGGGTGCGTACATACGTGGGCTGGATATGTATAGGGTGAGTACATGTACGCAGGATTTCTATGTATAGGGTGTGTACGTACACGGGCTGGCTATGTATAGGGTGAGTATATGTTGATAAATCCATGGAAACTTGAGAAGATGAAGATGCAGAGGTTCCAGATTTTGATATCAAGCTTCCAGGAAGGTATAAAGTGCTCAAATACATAAGATCCATCCATTGGTTCAAAAGGTATGTCTTATTTCTATGAATAGTTTGTTTTTGATGTATGCATGAGGAATGGCAATGGATATTTGAGGATCCTTCCTAGAGAGACTAGTGGCTACATGGGATTTTCTTTATAAGTCAAATCTACAGAAATACAGTGATGGTATGTTCATCATTGATACTTCTTGTGAGGCACATCTTGTATTTCTTGGCATATGGCTAAGGGTTTTTATGGTACATGGTTGAGAGCTTGTATTTGTGTAGTAGTTGATGTATTGAGAGGTTGAATATCAGAAAGGGTTTGATGGTTTTATGGTACATGTGGTTGAGAGCTTGTATTTGTGTAGTAGTTGATGTAATTGAGAGGTTGAATATCAGAAAGGTTTGATGACTAAGATCATGTGGAGGGATATTATAGTTGTTCATGATTACACACACCTATCAGAGACATATTTTCCTGTAGTAAAGGTTATGTATGAGGATGCATGCACAGGGTATAGTTACACTCTGGATACAGTGACATGTTACAAATCTATGTGGAATAAGTAACAAAGGGTCATACCTTTCAAGAAAAAGAAACCCTAGTTTTCAAAGGAATACGCAAGCTGCATAATGTTAGGGTACATATGAGAGATGCATAACAGATAGGGAGCGGGGTACATACATGGGATGCAACGCTACAGGTCAAAAAGTACCTCTTGTATTTTGTAGATACATGTTCAGTCTAAGTACATATTGATTACAAGGAAGTTGTACAGATTGGATAGAGGTCAGTGGTACAAGTTTACATAGTTGTATAATAATATATCTCATAATGACAGGTTGAAAGTGGTTCCATAATTCAATTTATACTTCGGGGCAGTTGGATAAGGCAAGGACATGTGGATGTAACCACCTTCCGGTTGTAGCTAGAGAACATAGGGCTGCACCTCCCTCGGGTTGTAGCTAGAGAATTGGGGAATTGAAGCTTCCCAAGTTTGTATCCCCTTATTCCCTCAGGTTGTAGCCTGAGAAACTAGGGGGTTGGAGCCTCCTTCCAGTTGCAGCTGGAAAACAAAGGAAGTTGGTGCTTCCAATGAATGTAATTCTTCAAGACATATAAGAAAAAACATTGTGTGGTTTTCTCCCGCTTTGGGTTTCCATGTAAAACATTGGTGTACTGTGTATGTGTGTAATCCAACAAGGTTTATCTTTATGATATTTTCTTGTTAGTGATCGTGTTGTATGTGTTTCTTTTTTATTTGAAGTTTTTTTATAGGCTATTGGATTTAACCTACAAGAACATAGTACCCTTTAGGAAGGAGGAAGTGATGAATTTTCAACTTTTCTTTGTTGCAAGATGATTGTGATAATTCTTGTCATTGTAGAATCTCTTTGAATTGAATAAAATCCTTTGTTGTAGCTTTTTATTATTGCTATAATTTTTCTTATAGGATGTAGGGGAACCCGCGGGGTTTCTTGCAAATAATTGAGAATATGAGATAATGATGATGTGATTTTTCTTGGAGAGATGATATGATGCTGATGTGGTTGTAACCAAATTATGATGTTGATGAAAACTTGACTCTAATATTATTGAAGATGACCCTGTAGAAATTTATGTTTTCCTATAAGTCATCATGCAGGTTTCTTGTAGGTCATTTTTACTTGGGAAAGAAGACAAAAAGGATTTTTGGGAAAATGAAAAATGTAAACCAATGGAGGGGAGAACATATTTTTTATTTATTTTGTCTTTATGTATGATAGTATGGAAAGTGTTATTATGAAAAAGATGATTGAATGTGCATAAAACTTGTTGAATTTCTTACTCCATTTTATTGTTGTAGGTGATTTGGAATCCTTTCATTTTGTTGTTAATATTTTTCTTCTTGTGTAGATTCTTGTTGAGATAGGGTGCCTTAGTACCTGCAAAATAGAAACAATATTATATAATTTATTTTTTTCTTCCCTTCCCCCCCCTTCAAGACAATGGTGTCATTGCTAGTTTTCACTAGTGTGCTGCCTCATCAAGCCATTAGGAGGTTCCCGATGAATAATTTCTTTATTTCTGAGGTTTGAGACTACCTCCATGGAGGTTTTCAATCAGAGACCTATCCTAGACTCTTCAGTGTGTAATCCCTATGGAAGTCTTCCATGTGATATTATATTCCCATGTTCCTTCTATGAGTTCCTTTGACCAATCCTTCTTGTTCATGTTTATTGTCTTGGTAAGGATATTTTCTAATTCTCTGTTGGTAAATTTAGCTTGTCCATTTACCTGTGGATGATAGGGTGTTGATTTTTTGTGGCAAATATGATGTTGTTACATAATTTTCTCAATGAGCCTTGATGTAAATTGAGCTCCTTGGTCTATGACTATTTCTCTAGGATATCCAAATCTTGAGAATATGCTCTCTTAGAGTAATTCAACCACTCTTTGCTTTGTATCATCCTTCAGCTTTCAATTCATCCCACTTGGTCAAGTAATTAGTTCATACTAGTATGTACTTATTCTACCCTAAAAGTGGATCAATTGGACCTACAAATTTCATACCTTGTTGACTCAAAATTTCGTCACCTATTATAAAATCCCGTAAAGGATTGTGAGGCCTATTCATTATAATATTATACATATAATTAGTAGGTGGGGCCCCCTTTAAGAAAACTCAAATAAATTAATTTTTAATCATTTCTCTTAGTATTTATACACATTTTCTTCAAAGATGTAATGATAAAAGTCCCAAAGTCATGAGGGGTCTTGGCATGATGATACTTTTTAGCTTGATATGTAGTGATTATATCTCCTTATCTCGACTTTGATGGAATAACACTTATCAAAAGAAATAGTGGGATCTATGCTATACATGGTTACAAAGAATATTAGAATCACATTATTTTGGTTATAACAAGAACACTTTTATATTGCATATATTATATATATGATTTCCTCATATATATGAATCAACCATGATATCAAAGTCTTAATATATGTCAAAGTTTTTATGGACCTAATCATTTAAGTTCTCTATAGAAATGACTCATGCTATGGATGACATAAGTTTCAAGGACTTAATATTTGATATAATATCTATGACACATATACATGGTGGTATGATATAAGATTTGGGTTGATGATATGTTTTATGTATGGTGCATGGAATAAATTTCAAAAGACCTCGAATTGGTTAACAAAAAAAAGGCTTGTATGTTTATCGTTGCATGGTGTAATATTTTTGGTTTGTTTATTATGATATATTGGCCACACGATACAAAACATTTTGATTGACAATGATAATGATTAGACCTTATTTCCGCATGTGGATTATGATCTGATTAGTTGCAATAAGTGACAAGGGATGATTGTAAAAGAGATATAGCTTGTGGGTTGTGTGCTCACTTGTCAATGTTTTGAGCTTGCAATTGGTCTAACATGTTATGTGACATATGACACCGGTTTACATTAGTTGATGTGGCACATGTTATGGTATGTGGTTTATGATATTTTGTTTGAATTGAGTTATGGAGATGGACATGCATTGAATACGACGAGACATGGGCATTTACTCCATCATCCCACATCCATCACCTTGCTATATTTTCACTTATTATTGTTTTTGGGAGAGCTCAAGCTCTGTTTGCTGGTCCAAACCCTTGCTTTAGGTAGTGTTGGTAGCTTCACTAGCTCTTGACACTGGTATAAAAACGAATTTTGACAAGGTATGAGTCTACAACTTATTCTACATCTTTTACAAAGTATTTGTCCATGTTATGGTGAAATTTGGCTTTGGTTAGCATTGTTGTGTGCAAAAAATATTTTCTCTCCCTACTCTGCCATTTATTGAAGAAAAATGAAAGAAAAGATGATTGTTTGTCAAGGAATTAGTTGGGTCTTATGATGCATCTTTCAGTCTCTCACTTTCCATATCAGTTTTAAAAGGAAAATATTTTTAGTAGCTTTTGGTTTACATACATCGTGAACAAGGTTAAAACTTTTCTCTTTCTATGCATTTTATGGGTTTTGTAGTGAGCTTAGTTAAATGAAATACCCATTTCAAGTTTTGAATTGAAGTAACTGGGTTTTGTGAAATTCTTACAACCAATCCATATTTGTTTATCTTGAGCTAATTCCAAGCATAATTGTTTAAAATATAAAAAGGGTTAAAGTCCAAACCTATCTATGTGGAAAACAATAAGGTTCAAACCCATATCCTTGTGTTGAAGTGCATACAATAAATCAACTTCTCTATTGTCCTTCTTTGTTTATTTTCTCGACCCCAAAAATTATTTAATTGACAAAGCATTATTGGTGACATGAGTCTAGTTCGAACTCAAACCTATAATGATGAGTTTGTAGCTGGGTTTTTGAGATGTTGTTCGCATTACCTACATTTTGTTCATGCCAAGAAAATATTGTGTGTCTGCCTTATATATATTTGATTTAAAATAATAATAATAATAAAGGCATCGGAACCATATCTGTGTTGAGACCAATAGGCTCAAACTCATAACTATTGAGATGAATGTGGTGAATACAGTTCTTCCCTGCTTCACTTCCTCAACTCAAATGGTTTTAGGGTTGACATATTTTTTTTGGGGGCTTGGTTGAGACCCAAACTCAGGATTATTTCATATGTGTGCAATATGGGTATGGTATGTTGATTAGATTTCATTATTATCTTCTGGAAACTTTTAATTCATGTACTCTAACTTGGGTAAAGTTCGTTTCAAAGTTTGAATAAGTGATATGTTATCAATCTAATTATAACATTTTGATGGAAAAACATGCTATAGATGTTGGATATAGTTTTGGATAATGATTTAAAGATTATATTAGTCAACCCTTTGTTATAGTTGTATACAAATCTGGTTCAAAAAAGTATTATTATATTGTTTATGATCTATGTTCTATAATACTTATTTGATAAAAGATCTTGTCTTGAGCATGCAATGGCATAAAGTTGATGATGAACTAGTGGATAAGTTTGATTTATACTTTGACTTTCTGATAATTTATTCATGAATTTTTTGAGTGAGCATGAAGATATATATAAGGGGGATTGAATATGTCATATGAAGATATAGACTGCACTTGTTTAATTATGATGAAATTGTTTATTAATTGGGGTTGGTTGTCATTGATGTCAACCCTTGAAGAAAGTCCGGTAGTGAATTCCTGTAGCACAAAGGTTTGGGTAATGGACCCAAGTTTGTTTGATGGATAATGGTATGATTTTTGACATATTTGCAGGCAAGACTATTCTATATGGATAGTACATTTTATGCCATTTCCAGTGGTATGTGGAACGTCACATAACTCCTCACGGTTAGAGAGTTATGGCCATGTGAATTTGGAGAACCCTCACGAATCATCTAGAAGCCCCAAAAGGTCAAAGTAGTCAAAGTGGTTGCAAAGAAGAAATTATTTAAATAATAAAGTGAAGTGATGAGTGTACTATAAGTCAAATTGGATACAATTTTTTTTATTAAATAATAAATTTAWTGGTAAAATTACTAAGTGGACAAGTGGTTAGAAGTGGGTTAACCCTAAAATAAGGAAAGTGGGTTCAGATGGTTAGAAGGTAATTTAAATAATAAAGTGAAGTGATGAGTGTACTATAAGTCAAAGTGGATACAAAATAAACTATTTAAACAATAAATTTAATGGAGAAATTACTAAGTGGACAAGTGGTTAGAAGTGGGTTAATCCTAAAATAAGGAAAGTGGGTTAAGATGGTTAAAAGGTAACCCTTCGAGGGAGCTACATGAAAGTATAAATAAGAGTCAAGGCTCTCTCATTTTAATCACACTTGAACATATTGAATATCTACAAGTGACTGAGGTAACCAAAGGATATATAAGCCAAATTTTATAGGGAAGGTGAAGTAAAGAAGGTCAAAATCCAAGGGAGGATAAATTCTTTTGATGATGCTTTCTAAGGTATGTTATTTACAAGTCATCTCACCATTTTCGCAATACAGTTTTTTCTAGAATGATTCAGACCTTTAAATTTGCACGCTGTTGAGGAAACAAATCCAAGTAGTTGTGATCAAAATTTCAGCTTGTGGGTGGTTGTATTTTTGGAGTTACACTCCGTGGAAAATAGGGTTTGTGGCTAGTCCTGAAACTAGTCTAAAACAAGTGTTTCAGGTAAACATGTCATAAATTATTCATAACAGATCCAAATTCAGTAAGACCAAATGTATTGGTTATAGTACAATCTGCAGTATTATGTGTACCATTTTCAAATCCATATAACAAATATTCCATGCGGGGCACACTCTATAATTTCTCTCTCTAGAATAATCCATAATTCAACAAGGTATGCCATTTTTGCTATAACTCCTTTTCTGAGAGGTTCCAAGTAGTGAAACCTGGAGGAATTGCATAAAGACATTGAAGAACATTTTGTACTATTTTCAAATCTTTATTCATTACAGGTACATAGTTACGATTATTTCAATTTAGGGTTGTTGACTAATCCAAAATTAGTCATGTGAGACTAAAGTAAAGTTTGATAAAAATGCTAGTCTCTTGTTGTTAAAGTTAAGGAAGGTTTGTAGGTATGTGATCATATACACTAGGTCTATTATAGAGTTACAAATCATATTTGGATGATGAAATTGATGAGGGATTTTGGTTGAGGTACATGTTGGATACATGGTTGAGACAAGTAGTTGATGAGTTGGCACATACATGAGGTGTATATTTTATGATGTTGGTACATATTGATGAGTCATAGTTTAAGTGTATTTGATGCATAATTGGTACATATTTGGTGCATGTTTTATGCAATCGTTGATGGTATAGGTTGAGGTATAGGTTGGTGCATGGTTGATGCACTTGTTTATGGTACAAGTTGATTACAGGTTATTTGGATAGGTTATTATGACAGGTTATTTGTACAGGTTTGGTGCATGGTTGATGCATTGTTTATGGTACAGGTTGAGGTACAAGTTGATGTATGGTACATGTTGGCATGAGTTATTGGTATAGGTTGTTACAGGTTGATTACAGATTTATTGGTACATGTCTACAACAATATATCTCACAGTGATAGTGTGACAGTGATTCCATCATTCTAATTATATTTCAGGGCAGTTGGACGAGGAAAGGACAGGTGGTTGTAGCCACCTTCTGGTTGTATCCAGAGAACATAGGGGGTTGTATCCTCCTTCTGGTTGTAGCCAGAGAATTGGGGAGTTTTAACTTCCTTTGGGTTGTATCCTGAGAAACTAGGGGGTTGGAGCCTCCTTCTAGTTGCAGCTGGAAAACAAAGGAATTTGGTGCTTCCAATGAATCTAATTATTAAAGACATATAAGAAAAATAATTCCATGGTTTTCTCCCGCTTTGGGTTTCCACGTAAAAACACTGGTGTACTGTGTATGTGTATGATTGCTCATTTGTTCATAATTTATTTACTCTGCAACTATTGGATGATAATGCTACATTGATATAACACTTTCATTTTGTGGTTAAAAAATATTATTTCTCTATTACCGATTCACCCCCTCTTAGTAATCCAACATAAAGCAATGGACATATTACTTATGAGAACTCATGATTTATATTCAGATGGCATAAGTAAAGGGGTGGTCAAAGTTACATGTTTTAAAGGATTATTATATAGAATTCATTTTTTCCTTTCATACATATCACTTTTCATAAGTTTAATTTCCTTAATCCTACTCATACAAATTTCATTTCCCATTCATTTCCCTACCTATATAATTAAGAGGATAATGAAACAAGAATGAGATACAATTTTAATGATGTCCAACATGATCAATTATGGACATAATTAAATGGCTAATCACATCATATTATATGATTGAGAATGGTTTATGGGTTGATTGTTTTATGATAATTACATACAAACATGAGTGTAAAGTTAAAATATTGAAAAGTCTCTTCATGATTTCCTGTTCATATTTAAAGAGAAGGTGTTCTATGTATATGAAAATTCTCATTTTAGGATGTCAGGTTGGATGTTGTTAAAGTTTTCATTGTTTTCCTTATTTTCACTTTTCCCTTTCATTTTCTTTTTTGTTGCATGGTTTTGTTAGTCTTGGAGCTAAGTTAATCATGATGACAATTTGTTTGAGATGTTTTATATGTTGTACCTTATACATGAACTAGTTTGTAAATGGACGTATATAGATGAGTTTTTTTAGCAGAGGCAGTAATCGGTCAGACAATAGAGGTAGTAGAGAAAACAGGGGAAAAGGGCCAAATTCCTTTTGGTAGAGAAGCAAAAACAAGAGATGAGATTTTCCATTCATTTTGATGAAAACTATGATGAGTTTAATCGATTAGTTGAGACTGGTTACTTGAACCTTGCAGAACACCCAACTTTTCAACCCCCTCAACCACTATTCAGAACCCCTTCCCAGCCTAATGTTCTGCAACCTCATCCAAGTATCGTTGATATTCTTGATCAACCACATGTACACGAATAACCTCCAAGTAATGATGGATGAAATAATGAACTATTCGATCCCCCTTTTGGTATTGGTCATTGGAAAACTATGTCATTACCTCTCCCTCCATCTCCTTTGCTACCCGTTCAACCAGTTTCCTCAATAGCTTCACATGTGCATTCCCCACAGCTCCCGAAAAATACAAAGACTTAGCTATTGAGCCAGGGCCATGTAAAAAACAACGATCTACCATATTAGTCAGTTTAGACTCCTCTGAAACATCTACCTACACCATAAAATATTTACCAGTTAGACTTGAATATGGTGTGAAAAATATCATCATTGATGACATGCACCTGAAGATTTCAAGGGTTGAAGAGAAGAAATCTAGAGTTGCAAATTTGATAAAACAAAATAGAGCAACATTGTCAGAGGGTAGTGCAAAAAGACAAACAATTTCACACAAAAAAATGAATTTTGATTTTATTTTATGGTGACATCAGTTTGACTATGAGGCACATATATTTTTTGACAAATGATATTATTACTATATTTTTTTGAAGAAACTTAAATCATTCTTTAAAATTTTTGGGAGATACAAGTGTCAGTTATTATGAGGCATGATTATTTCAACTGGTGTTTATACTAAATTTTATGATGATATGTGCATAATGTATGTATTGATTATGGAGGAACAAGGGAGTGGTTGAAAAATTAAAAAAAAAAGAAAAAAAGGGGGACCCCACCTATTAGTTATTATATTTATTTATTATTTATTCTTATCATAAATATACTATTATTAACTAAAGTTATTTAACTTTTGTAACTAAAATTAGTTCAATGAATTGAAAACTACTTTTGGATAATAAAAGAAGGAAAGGGAGGACAAGGAAAAGAGGAGAAATTAAAGAGAGATACTTCTGATAAAGTTTTCTCTTGTTTCAAATTGATATTTCTGATATTCATTCTTTCATTTTTTGAGTTTTATAAGGTCTAAATCCTCTTGTTGAAAACATGATAATTCTAAAGGTGGAAAAGAAGGAATGAGAAGCATATAATTTTTACATGCTTCATAAGGTCATTAATTTATGTTGGCAATCTGTTTATATTCATTACAATTCCTGAATTAATTTTCAATTCTGATTAAGACTATTTTGCAGAGTCAAGACTTGATGAGCTTGTGGCTTGGTTTATCCAGTACTTTTTAGTCTTGGCATTTTTCTTTCAGACACCAGTTGTATTTTTATGATTGTTAAAATTCCATCGTATGCTTCTAATTTTGATTTTGGTCCATACCCTCGCAGGGGTTTGAAAAGAGGCATTTGGTTGTAACTCAGAAAAGTCATCATTAATAAAAATATGGTTTATTCTCAATTGAGACTTCTAGTTACTGGTTTTGAGATTGTATGTATTCTTTATTTTGTTCATTTAAATTTTATAAACATTTATACATAACATTTTACATTTTTTTTTAGCAAAAGCACACAAATTGATAATACAATCAGACCCAAGATCACATTTTTTGAGGGTTGGTTGTGAATTTTGAATAAGATATAATCCCATGGTAAAATTCCCACATATCGCACCTTAGCCTAGTGATGTTAAAAAATGCTTGAGTGAGGACTTTCCATTCCTCGCATCAACATACCCCACTTGTCAAAGGGTTCTAGTGATCTCTGGGGCTGCAAGGGAATTTCCTTTCTCTTGGTGGGCTTCCCCATCCTTTGACACTCATCACACAGAGAGGTATAATGTTGAGCATCTCTATGTAATGTTGGCCAATAGTAACTAGCTCATAAGATCTTGTAGGTTGTCCTATTTGCTGCATAGTGTCCTCCACACGGTTCATCATGGCAGGCATGGAGGATATCATGTACTTCATATTATCTTATACATATTTTTAGAACCTAATATGACCCAAGTTTGAACATATATCCTACCACCCAAGTATATGTTGTACTCTTTCTGACAATTTTGCATCTTTCCTGATAGGAAAAATGTTGAGTAAACCTCCTTGTTTTCAAATAGTTAGTTATATACGCAAACCGAGGGGTTTGTGTGGATATTGAAAATAGTTGTTCATATGGAAATTGGTCATCTATCATGCCTCCTTCTGTAGGAGTTGTTAACTTGGATAATAAATCTACAACAACATTCTACTTTCCTGGCTTGTCAAGAATGGTTAGATCAAATAGTTGCAACAATAAAATCTACTTGATCATTATACCATTAATGTTAGTTTTATTAATTAAATATCTTATGGCATCATGATCAACAAGTACAAAAACTTGATATCCTATGAAATAATGTCTAAACTTTTTGACAGCATGGAATACTACTAGAAATTCTTTTTCAGTGACAATGTAGTTTATTTCTACACCAAACAAGTTCTTTCTTATGAAGTAGATTGTGTAAGGCTTCTTATCCTCATTATATCCCAAAACTACGATTATTGACTTTTCTGAGGCATCAATATGAATATGGAAAGGAAGAGTCCAATTAGGATACTGTAGAATATGAGTTTTTGTGAGTATTTCCTTGATAGTTTCAAATGCTTCTTGACATTGTAAATTCCAACAATAGTCTATATATTTAGATAGAAAGGTAACAAAGGAGAGGCTATTTTACTAAATTCTTTGATGAATCTCCTATAATAACCTGCATGTCCAAGAAAAATTCTAACATTTCTTTGTTTCATAGGGGTGAGTAGTAGTGTGATGATCTTTATTTTATTTTTGTCTACTTCAATCCCTCTAGAGGACAAATGATGTCTTAGCACAATTCCCTCATTCATCATCATATTTCACGTGTCATGGATAAGGGCATTGATCTGAAAACAGATCCAGAAGCCTGATAGGGCTTGAAAAATGCTCAAAAATTAAAGTGCTCGGAAAGGGCCGAAACCTGTACCATTGCGTCCGTCTCGTCTTCCTGATTTTGGTGGTATAATTTTTATCGCAAACGGAGTCCGTATGAGGAAGATATCGCGTTCTGTCCGAAAAGACAAACATGCAAAATTTTGGATGCTGACTGTACCTGTCCGTACAGTCCGTACAGACACGTGTCAGTCCGTATAGCTGACGTGGCAGGGCCGTACAGATGACGTGGGCCAACCAAAAGGTGACACATGGCAGACGAAGATGACGACACGTGGCAGCTTGGGGACGCGACACGTGGCAGACCGTACGGAAGGACACGTGGCGTCACCAGGACGCGCCACGTGTCACACGGATTTGGCGATTTCGAGGTACGATTGGACCAGTAAAAATGTGACACGTGTCACCACTCACAGGGTGATACGTGGCACGCTGATGTCATCCAGTGACATGGCAATGCTGACTGGGCGTACGGCGACAGGGACACGTGGCGGTACGACATTCGTCGTGGCAGACACGTGGCAGTTGACAGAGGCGTACGGTGGTTGACGTGGCGGAACACGTGGGCCAATGGCAGGCCGACACGTGGCACGTTCCGGTTGGTGGAAAAGGGTGCCATGTGGCCCAATCCTGGGCTGCCACGTGGCACCCCGTTATTGGTTCGTTGGTTTGTTTAAAAACTTGGTTTTGGCGAGGACGAGGGTCGAACCCGTGACCTCCAGTGGGCTAACGGCTTAACACACGCGGGCTAACCAATAGTCCGGCGGGCAGGTCTTGTTATAAACACGACATTAAATGGTTTTGAATTCCGTTAACGGTTGGAACGGACGGAAAAAGGGCCGGGGCTTAGCCCCGACCCTCGGCGCAAACGGTGGCATATAACCATACGCCATATGACCCGGGAACTAACACTCCACGGGCGCGGGTATTATGGTAACAAACAGGCCCATGGCCCTATTACAAGACCATGTGACCAGGTTTAACGCCGGAGGAAGGGGCCAGCGCGTAGGCGCGTGGCCACATGCCACAACATGTGACCGAGTTTTGGGGGCCGCGCACCATGACAGGGGCTAGCGCCCATATATTTTGCAA
>SNQJ01S0002873.1:49424-87932 GCA_010110895.2 Picea sitchensis
TCAAATGGTTAAATTATTCATGCAAGTTTAAAACTCAACCATAATCATAAAAGATCCTGCCCCGGATCAGGCATGGTTCATTTATTCACACCTTTGGATAACTTTATCAATATTTTCTATTGCTTCATCAAATGAGTTTCCATAAGGGGTGAAGTCATCCATATAGATTTCCACTTTGTCAGGGATAAGTTATGAGAATATGTTAAGTATGGCTCTCTGAAATGTGATTGGGGAATTATATAGGCCAAATGGGAGGAATTTATAAGAAAAGGTTCCCTGAGCATAAATAAAGGTTATCTTGTCATGGTCCTTAGGACTGATATGAATCTAGTTGTATCCACTGAATCCATCTAGGAATGAGAAATAACCCTTCCCATCTAAGACATCTAAAAATTGGTTGATGAAGGGTAGAGGGAAATAATATTTTCTTGTATGTTTGTTTAGTTCCTTGTGATCCAAAAATATCCTCCATTTCCCATTCATTTTAGGAAAAATAACCAGGGGGAGACCCATTCAGTATTTGAGATTGGATAAATGAAACCAAGATCTAACAATTTTTGCAATTCTTGTATGGCAATGTATTTTAATGTAAGGTTCATCCTTCTTTGAGGTTTCCTACTAGGTTTGTAGTATTCCTTGATGTAAATGTGATGAGCATAGATGGAGGGGTGGATGCCTTTCACATCCTTGTAATCCCATATAAACACTACAATATTTCTTTTCAACACAACTAATAATTTATGCTCTTGTTTCTCAGTAAGTTTTGTGCTGATTTTTAGTGTTTTTAAAGGGTTGATTTATACAATTTTGACAGTAGGATTAGAAGCTTCAGATATGAAAATTTCTACCCATAGTTCTCTTTTCTTATCAACATATTTTTCAGATTCAATTTCATCATTTATTCCTTCTATTCTCACACCAACATGGTATTGGTTTTGCAGGAAATTTGAAATGAAGGTGTCTTCATCAATTTTGTTGCTAGCCAAGGCTATATTAATTGTGTATATATGATAAGAAGTAGTATGGACCAAGTTTTATTCTTCTTCTTCCACCCATATTGGAATATTTTCTRTCATTAATGTTTGGTAAAGGGGATAAAGAACAAGCTATTTTTGAGACCGTTCATTAGTAATGGGCATTTTCCTTGCCCTACAATTGATGTATGCATCTGTTTTGTCCAACCAAGGTCTTCCCAAGATAAAAGGATACCCATTGAATTTATATTTGGTTTATAGGACCAATAAGTCAATGGGATATTCCCAAGAATTAATAGAGAGCATTATGTCTTCCAACAATGCCTTAGGATTTACTGTGAATCTATCTGCGAGTTGAAGCACATTGGGTGTATATCTTAGGGATCCTTGAAGGTTTAATATCAACATGGTACCTCTTGTCATAACATTTATAGCAGCCCCCAAATCTATGAGGGTGTTTTGGATCAATATTTTTTTAATGTGCACATTTACTAAAGGGATTCTTGGATCCAAATACTTAGGAACAATTATCCTTCCAAGCATGAGGTCAGCTAACTGTACTATAACATAGATTGCATGATTTTCCTTTTTCTTTATTGCTAGTATTTTGATGCATTCTTCTTTGATGAATCTATTATAAATAAGTACATCCTTAACAGATTGTATGATAGGTATCTTCACAAACACATTTTTGAGTTATCCTAAGAGTTCATTCTCTTCATATGTATAGGATTTCTTAACATTCAACCTTTCAAGATAAGGTGGGACTTGAAGTTGTGCTAAGATAACATCATTTTTTTCAATATTTGAATCCTTTATGGGATTTGGAGATTCTTGTAAGACTTTTCCTCATCAAAGGTTTATTTCTTGAACATATGTAAGGAGTAAGTATGATATGTGGTTTCATTGTTGAACATAGGTTGAATATGATTATTATTTGTATTGGGGGAAGATTGAGAAGGTAATTATGGTTGTTTAGGAGGAACACTATTTTGAATAGTATTATTGGGATGAGGAGGAGGAATCATTAATGTTGGTTGTTGAAATTTTTTATGCATCCATCCTTGTGGAGGATGATTCCACTGAGGAGTTTGGACTTGTGGAAAACTAGGGAATGGTTGGTATGGAGAAGGAATAGGTTGGCCTTGGTATTGCCATTGCTTTGGATATGTCCAAGGAGATTGGTTAGGATTATACTAAGGTTGAGAAGGCATTTTTGTATTATATGCACCAAAGTGTTGAGAAGGATTGTAGCTCATACCTGTTTGGAAGGGGCTTGGTGCTCTCGGTCATATTTGAGTGATGAAGCATACATACTCCACATTATTTTCTGCTCCTTGGAGTGTAGCTTTTAATCCTAGAAAAGAAGGACATTTTTCAATTGCATGAGCTTCTTCACAAATACAAACAACATCTATAAGGTCAAGGGGACATTCATTCCTAGTATGTCTTTTGGTGCATCTAGGGAAAAATATAGCTAATGCATTTTCTACTTTCCTCTTTATTATTGATCTACAAAGTATCCATTTGCATTGATAATGAATGAAAAAATCCAGTTTTCATATCTTCTAATAGTCCTCCTATCTCATTTTTGATAAGGATTGTAGGGTTAGAAGATTGTGTTACCATTACTTTACCACCTCTACCTTTCTTCCTTGAGGATATGAAATGATTCTTGAAGATTTGATTGATATCATCATAATCCATCTAGTAAATATCACCATTTGATAGGAGATTCAATGTTTCCATGATATATTCTCTTACTCCTCTGAGTAATACAAGATTACGTGAATCCTCATCCAAAGTGCAATTGTGGGATCTTTTATAACTTAGTTGGAATCTGTATTCAAAGTATTCTAAAGATTCATTAGGTCCTTGAGTCATTATGAAGATCTCATCTCTTGTATCCTTTTCTCTACAATAATCCATGTAATTTTCATTGAAGGTGTTCTTCATTTGGTCTCGACTTGTGATGTTGTTACCTTCCAAGATCATGAACCATATTAGATTTGAATCCTTTAGTGTAGAAGGAA
Source organism: Picea sitchensis (assembly GCA_010110895.2). NCBI lineage: Eukaryota > Viridiplantae > Streptophyta > Pinopsida > Pinales > Pinaceae > Picea > Picea sitchensis. Next base: position 52,432 of record SNQJ01S0002873.1, read on the forward strand.
AGAAATTGATCTTTTGTTCATCTGTAGTATAATTATAAGTTCTACATATAACAACAAACTCAAATAAAAAGGTCTCAGGATCTTATGAAACAAGACCATGGAAATGAGGTAAGGAATAAGAATTAATATTTTTCATTTTGGTTTCTCCATTGGTTTCCCGTATAGGAAACTCAAAAAATTCTACCATATATTCTTCACCAACCATTGTGTGGTGGGATGAAGATCGACCTTCTTCTGAGAGATTTTCAAATTCTATAGCTTCTCTTTCCAAGAAACATTCAAGTGTCTCACAACCAACTTCTATATTACTTGGACCTGTTTTTGGGTTGGGGGTTTTGGGTAAATTTGTTTATTTCTTATCTCTACGTCGAGTCATTCATGATAATAAAGGAAATGAAGCTATTTTTTTCTTTTTTCATATATTTCTAAAATGAAAAGAACATGGCAAGGATTTTTAGATACTCACTCGAAGTGAATGTACTTGGTATTTTACACTATATAAATTATATAGTGAGATTTTCCTTATGTATTATTGTTTCTACTCCTCCAAGTCAGCAAAAATAAAATGAAATGATGTGAAATATTTTAGAATCTCCCCGAAAATGGTTCCAAAAAGTGGTGGGCCTCGAAATAACAACAATAATGCTACTATGTCCTTGGCTTGTTACTTTAGTTGTCAACTTGGGGCTCGTACAAACTTTAGTTTTGTTGTGAAAAGTATATGCAGAGTGCACTGATAATCACATAGGTCAGAAACTGGTCAAGGGGCTTAATGCATGAAATATGATTACAAAATGTGCAAGGAATCTGAGATAATTATATGAATAAAATTTAAGCTATTGCATGAATGAATTCACACCAACTTGAAAAGAAAATAATCTATATGCAATAAGGGAAAAATAATCTAATTGCATGAAAAGAAACACATTGGGCTGTAAGAAGAAACTAACTTGATTGCAAGAACATGAAATTGAATGAACGGAAATTAACTTATTGCATGAAAGAACTGGATCTAATTGCATCTAACCCTTGATCCAATACAATTCCCTATTGTTATCTTATTAAAAAATGTTATCCTCATGAAATTATGTGCAAGAAATGCAAGAAAAATTAACTAAAACTGTTTTATAGGAAGTTTCTACAGTAATTGTAACAATCCTATAGGAAACTTCTACAGGATGATGAGAAGATATTGTTAACACCTTCTAAATGATTGACAAAGCTAAATCAAGGTGAAATTAGGTGTGAGTGAGGTACTTAGCCCTGAAAATATGCTCTTGAGCACTCCATTGGATTTTCAACCACTTCTACACGAAAACCTACTAAAAGTTATAGTTTACTGACAATTTTAACTATAGTTAGAAATTTATGTGCATGGCTATCTAATCCTCTGAGAAAAATTAAGAAAATGAAGTACATCACATTAACATGGAAAAATAAATAAAGAATACAACGAGGTCCTTGAGCTCACTTGAGTGGGCCCTACCCAAGAAATTCAAGGAACGTAAAAAAACTCTAATGAGATACAAACAAAAGCATATTTACTAACCAATATCAATTGTTACACCAAGGAGAATATATCCAAGTCTCAAAAAGATTCTTCAACAAAAAATAGAATGCAATATTCAGATCATTGATTTTCTTCCCCTTGCTCTCTACATTGGAGGCCTATTTATACGACTAGAACTTGACCTTTGTCCTTGGATCAAAGAGGAAATAGGGGGGGAATTCAACCTTCTTCAATACATTCATATGTTCAAGCTTCATTCTGCAGGGAGTGGTCATAAATGTATTAACAATGCATCTTGAGGTAGGTGGGGGACAGGGCCCTTTATTCTCTCCATGTGTTGGGAAATTCCTCTTGTCATGGGGATTTTGACCTACTTAATTGGTGCCACACACACACACATCATCATGGATATTAGACAAAAAAGGTACCATTAATCATTAAATTCCATCCTCAAAACTATTCATTTAGATAACATACAAAAATATCCATAATTACTTTTAAACATGGTCAATTAAAGTAATTTATTGGACTTTCAACCACTTATGTAGGAAAACCTACAAAAAATTACAATTTACTAATAATCTGAACTATAATTAGAAAACGATGTGCACAACTATCTAATCCTCTGAGAAAAATTAAGAAAATGAAGTACAACACACTAACATGGAAAAACAAAGAAAGAATATAGCAGGGTCCTTGAACCCTCTTGAGTGGGAATCCCAAGGAACCCTGAAAAAAAATAATGATATGGAAACAAAAACATCTTTATTAACCAATATCAACTATTACATTAGGGAGAAAATGTCCAAGTCTCAAAAAGCTTATTCAACAAAAACTAGAATGCAATATTCAGATCTCTAATGTTCTTCCCCTTGCTCTCTACATTGGAGGTCTATTTATACAACTAGACCTCAACCTCTATCCTTGGATCAAGGAGAAAATACATGGGCATCACATCCTTCTTCAATATATTCATATTTTCAAGCTTCATTCTACAGGGAGTGGTCATAAATGTACTAGCAATGCATTTGTAGGTAGGTGGAGGACACGGCCCTTGATTCTCTCCTTGTGTTGGGACCTTCCTCTTCTCATGGGGATTTCCACCTACTTAATTGGTGCTACACACACACACTTCATAATGTATATTAGACCAAAAAGGTACCATTACCTATTAAATTCCATCCTCAAAACTATTCATTTAGACAACATACAAAAATATCCATAATTACTATTAAACATGGTAAATTAAAGCAAGTTGTTAGGTGTATCATGGTCAAAATGTATTTGTGATGGGAATTTTAGATAGTAAATGTGGAGGCCCATCAAACGTTTCTTGAAATATGCATGCATTTTACTTGAGGTAGTTTAGGAAATAACAAACCTCTGACCATTGTACAATAGGCATGCCTTGGTGACAATTTCCTCCTAAATTGAGGCCATGATCCACCTTTTGTTTCCATTTGATCAACCTTGCACTCTTTGGTTAGCATGATTGGCATTGAGGCTAAGAATTCCACTAGTATCATCTGCATAGGATTTTTTGTTTCCATTTTTGTTGTTTCATTCATAATGAGAGCCAAAGGACACTAAATATATCAAGGTAAAGATAGGGCATTGTGTATGTTTGCATGCCAATCCCGTATTTCTAAAATGCTTGAATTTTAAATATAAAAGGATTCATCCTTTACAAAATATATATCTTGGTCAACTAACCAATTTGTTACAGAGTTTTCAAATATTTAGATATGACTTATTTCTATTTCTTTGAAAGATAAGAGAAGCTTTCTACACTTTTTGATTATGTGTTCCAACTCCCCAGCCTTGCCAATGTCTTTCCTATTAATGAAAGATAAGAGTAATTTAGAACCCCCTTCAATATAGATATTCTTAATTTTTTATTCCAAAGTTATCCTAATTCCTCTAAATATGGAAAACACTTTTTCCATGTTCTTTGTTGTTTCTCACAAATAACATATGAAACCCTTTTAAATTCATCCTTCATGGTTTGTAAATATTCCTACCTCCTCTTCCTTGCTTGGTTCCTCTTGTTGCTTCATCAAATTTTAGTTCATTCCAATCCACCTCATGGTGAGACCATATCTACTCCTTTATATCTTGCTTGAATCTATGTCACTAGGGACAATAGAGGTTAGTTTTAACTTTTTAATGAGCTCCCTCTCATTTAGAGGGGTGGGAAAATCTAATTATCTTATCTATAATTTAACATTTTCCCCAATGGCCCATAAGGAATCTAACCAAATTTGTTCCAACCTTAGCCTCTTTTTATTAAATATCTGAAGGTTTCAAGATTCCATAATGCCCATAAAGAAAATCATAGGGACACTTCTTAAAATTTCATCAAAGCTATAAATTTCCATGGTGATCTCCCTAATTTTTAAATAGGGCCTTAACATAATATGCCTCAAGGGGGATTCAAGATAGCTTATCTTCGCATTAAATATAGGCTTATTTTTTATAATTGAAAATATAATAAGATATGGATACTATATTCTACGTCATTTAGACAATTTTTGCATTTAGTGGGAAAAATTATGTCATTGTACCTCAACCCTTCACCTGAGAAAATATCCTTTTATTTTATAATGATGCAAACATTTCCACTTCCCCCAACCCCCCCCCCAACACACATCACTGCCAAGATCCAAGTACCCAGATATTTTTCCACAACTCATGTTTTTTAAGTTTCTCTTCTTTTGAAAGATCATATACATACTATTTTTTAACAATGTATTTTCTACATTTTTATCCTTCCCCACCTACTACATCATGTCCTTTATTTAAAATTATCTTCCTCTTGATTAGTTTTTATGTTAAGATGGATTTTGTTTGGTCCTCTAACATTATATTCGATAAAACATGGTATTCCACATAGGATGAACACCTTTAGTAACCACTCACACGACCAAATCAAATATCAACATACAAAATTTTTTACATGTTTAAAACCCTCGAAGAGGGAACAATCCATGACCCAAACCAACTTGGACACTTGAGGAAATATATTAATGCAAAAGAAAAATATTATACAAGAGAGTTTCTCATAATCTATTATCAACAAATGATCCTCCATGCTCTTTAAATAGAGATCATGGACCAATTAGGTGTTAGGCCACATATCAATATATCCATTAAGATCAAGAAGAATATGAAACGTCAGATCACTATATGTCGGGAAAATATAGTGATCGTCATATTACCTAACTAAAAATCCATACTAAAGAAACACAATAAGAACACACTTTTACCTAAAGACACTTTATGCCAAGTTGATCGTATCAAACTCCTATGCATTGAAATGTTAAAGCCCTAATGTTGGCTCATTGCACCTTAATTTAGGGCATATTGGATTAGTAATGCTATTTTATTTATGTGACTTTAGGCCATTGGTTGCCTTAATTTAGATTAGCCAATGTTATTTTATTTATGTAGTCTTTAGGCCATTATTTGTAATTATACCTCCTAGTCTCCTATATATATACCAAGGCTGACATTTTCGTTTTGAATCATCTTGTACTTGAACGTTTAAATGGGGTAAAAGGAGGTTGCCCCTCGAGAAGAGGACTTATTATCTGAAATTATCTCTTTTTCAAGGCGTTGAGGTACTTTTCACGAGGTTTTATGCTATATTGATGTTTTGGTTCATATGTAAGGTGTCGAGGAGCTCAAGGTCTTGGGGTTTTGTGCTACATTTTACAGGACAACATGGAATTTTAGCTGTAACGTTTTTATACAATGTTTCCAGAAGGGAACCTCTTGGAGGTGGCTTTAGTAGACGAAAGAAAGGTATGTTAGGTTCAAAGAATTCAGCTCGAGGGCCTTATACTTTTAGATACATTACGGCCTAGGAATGGGGTTACGGAATCATCCACAGGGAAATGAGTCATTCACGGTATATTGCTATAAAAATTTTTCTGTAGCGTTTCAGACCCTTTCTCAGGGGACATTTACAAAAATTAGTAGAAGTACCTGTGGTAAAAATTCCAACTTTTGGGTCATCTTAAATTTGTAGATACACCTTGTGTAATATAGGGGTGCTCCTGACTAGTCCTATTGACTAGCCTCAAAGGAAAGGTGTTCAGGTAAAACAAGCATAACTGCTTGCTAGAGTATCAAAATTGAATGGGACTGGACTGTTTGCATTGGATCGTGGATAGTCTGCAGTATTTTGGATGTCTGAGAGTTTCAAAATTTGATATCAATTATTTTATGCAGGGGGTGTACAAGTGAGATCTCACAGGAAGGTAAAAATCAGTGAGTTGTGGGGAATTTATTGTAAATTTCATTTGGCACATCCATTTTTAGTCAGACCTGTGGCATTATAGAGAAGAAATATCAAGAGAGAACTACCTAAAATAAAGTTTCATACCTAGAGGGCTGAAACTTGGGAGATGAGAAAAGGAATAAATATTTTCTAGCACATAACCACCTCAAAATCAAGAGACTCAAAGTGATATTTGGCCAACATGCCACCCAAAAGGGACCTTCTACACACCAAATAAGCCTCCAGGAATCCTAATTGGACTCTTGAGTAGAGGTGAAGAAATCGTGTTGCGTCAAAGGTACTCAGGAGATGGATAAGTGTAGCATTGTCCCTATCAATCGATGTAAGTGTCGCATCTTCCCTGCTTCATGAAATTAGCAAGAGTTGATTATTAGATTATGCATAAAACAATGTTAGGACATGATGCCATTGATGCTTGATGCTAAGAGAGCACTTATGACACCTCCCTTGATGATTTGAAGGTCAAGGGCAGTCCACTGGAATCAAAATAGCTCATGCCCAGTACCTGAAGGGCCCTAAAAGGTGCCGATCCTAGAGAGGGGCAGCTCCCCTACCACTATAGGCTGCCGAGGCGTTGGCTCCCTGCTGTGATTCAAGGGAAGTGCCAGCGCCTTTAAGCCCTTCACGGAGGGCGTTGCTCACCTTAAGGCCGGTGCTTTCCCAAGGAGCACACCGGGGGAGGCCTTCCTGGCAGCTCTGATACCCTTTTGGGGGAGAGCTCCCCTTTACAGGTAAATTGATAGCCCGTTGAGTGAGGTGTAAGGAGATCTGTTGTGAGATTAGAGAAAATTGATTATTGTTCTCGAATTCTCAATTTCATCAAAAGATCCCTAATCCAAGGAGAAGGTTCCCAACTAGTTCTAAACACTTAACTCAAAGGAGGTTAGGCTCCTCCCAACCTATGTAAGAAAACTCTATGATGGTGGAAAGGGAAGGAAGTGAACATATGAAACTTACAGTCTTAGGCCAGCGATTGACCAAAGGAAGTGATCGATTAAAGCTACTATTATCGAGGTTGTGGATCTTTCAAGCAAAGGTTAGACGAAGAGGACTTGTGAAGCTATAGCATTCATTATCCCTAGGATTATAGAAATCACTATGTCGTTATTCTCATTATGCTGTGACACGCTTGGCTGTTTCTTTCTAGTTTATTATGCGATGGTACATGAAATTATCATTCGATTGATAGATCACATTTTCAAGCTAATGTCAATGAGAGTAGGAAGTGGTTGTACCTTGTTTGTCCACAGAACTCGGTGAGGAGAAAAAGATTGGAGCACAACTTTCGAATCTGAGGAGATCTTGTCCCGATTAGAAGGTACTTCTATTATCCTCCTTCTCATGCATTAGTTCAGATAGATTTGAAAGTCGATTATCCACGTTAAAATTTTTATCTAGGGTTAGGTCAAACCAGAGGTGATCTACATCCATGAGAGTTTCCCTATGGCCAGCTGACTCCACTTTGGGGAGATAGCCTCGAATCGGAAACCTCTTATTTTGATTTTTTCTCCTCATTGACCTTGTTTCTGTCCCTTGATTGTTTTATACCTGGTTTACCCCTCTTTGGATAGTTTCCTTGAGCTAGTTGGCTCCTTACCTTGTTACATTCAACATATTTGGTAAGCTCGGATCTCAAATTTTGGGAATTTCTTGGCATTTCTAGGACATTTAGACTGAAGCCCGACTGAGTGTTATGAGGCGTGAAACTGCTTATGCCATAGAGTGGTATAACCTCTTTTCCATAGCAGAGCACCAACCCTTTTGGCCAAGAAACCCTCCACAATTGCATTTTGAGGGTTTGCCTATGTGGCTCTTCTGGCAGGTGATTTAGTGAGTCAGTTTGTCTTCCCTTTTAGTATTGACATCTATCTTTTGAGGAATAAACACCTTATTGATTGGATCTTGTATGTGCTTCCCCTTGCATTTAGGTTTTCACATTGAGTGAAGCTTGGAACCTATGCATTTCTTTTTTTTTCTCTTCAATTGAGCGAAACCTTGGTGAAGGTCATCAAATGTCTACAGACCTCTGTATCTTGACTGAAAACAAGATACATGTCTCTGTATCTTGTTTTCAGTCATGGTCATTTGTTCTTCAACTTTTTGTTTTTAGGTGTGAAGTTTGTTTTCTTTGATTGCTTCCTTTCTTTTCGTTTTTGTTTGATTGCCACGAAGGGTGTATTGTTTACATGACTTTTGCTTATACTTCAGTTTGGTTTCATTCATACCACGAGAGATAATAAGCGAAGATAAGCATTGTGATTGTAGCGATCATCGTCCATCATAGAGCAATAAAGAAGATATCTTCATGAGCTGATTGTGCATATTATAAGGCATTTTAAAAGTTTTTGCTTTACATCAAGATTTGATTGAGAATCTTTTGAGGGCATTCCTTATTTGTCATGTATTAGTGAAAGAACTCTCTCTCTCCATGGCTAGAGGTTCATGAAGAGGCCGACATTTATCATGTCCGGTATTCTTTAGATTACGAGTCACAATTTCCCATTTGTTTAGCTATGCACCCCTGCGTAAGAACAATATGGAATCAGCTAATTAAAATTTATCTAGAACTTTTTCTTTGCTAGATCCTCCACCAACAGTAGAACATGCTTAGTACTTTGGATTAGAGGCCCAGGCATAACTCTCCAAAGTGTCAAAACGAACATTAGCATCCTAAGATAGGGAGAGTAAATCCAGGTATGCTCATTAAAGTCACTGGGATCCCCCTCTCACCCACGGGGGCTCACATGCGGTTACATTGAGGAGTGAATCGGTGACTAACCCTCCATGGTTTAATTTTTTGTGGTGGTCGGATCGTATTATAGGGATCACTTTGGGGTAAATCCACGAATTCACTGCGTGGAAGCTTCTTAGTTGGTTTGGGCTTGATACCCTGCCCGTCGTTGGATTGGGCTGGCATGTTATTTCCCTTCGGGGGCTATTTGAATTGGTAACCTTAGTGGCCATAATCTCTTTAGGTTCTTACACAAGGTGGCGGTGATGGGAAGTCTCTTTGTACAGGCGGTTGTGATTCAAATTCACTCGGGCTCCTTGGAGGTAAATCCACCTTCTGCGTGGAAGCAGCACCAAAGGCGTAGAGAGAAATGCGGTAAAAGCGAGTCACCATTGTAGCTATTCCACCCTATCCCCACCCCTTGGACTTGATCCTGCGGCGTTGGATTTCATCACCAGCTAATACGATCACCAAAAGAAGGCCCTGTTTGCTTAGTTGTGATTCTTAGGTTTTAAGCGGAGTGTGCTGTTTCTTTTTCGCTGGTTGGCCATAGATTTCTTTCATAGGCTCTTTATCTTAGCCAACATCGACCCTCCATGACACTTGGCTCAGCGGAGATACGAGACTTCCTCCAGAAATATGGAAGGAGACATCCCTTTACCCCTCATTCTACGGAACAACCCCCTCAACCGAGCGAGGTTCAAAACCCCTGTCCTTCGGGGAAGAAGTTCCCGTCCCTATAGAGAATTTTAGATTTTTCTCGGAATCCCCGGAAGCTTATGGCATTCCGGAGGGATATGAACGAAAAATCCTCCACCTAAATTCCAACTGCTAAGGGAATTTGTTGTCATAAACCCTTCTAATGCTCCGGTTGGGTCTCCTCAAAACCCTCTACTAGATGACCCCTTTTGAATTTGAAAATGTGTTGAGTCTGCGCTTAGTCGCGAGGATCTTTATGGGTGGGAGAGCCTTTGGCGCCCTATTTCTCTTACAACTGTATGCCCCAAATCCGCTTTACGGTGCTACCACTTTTACGACTACACCAATGCGTTGCTCCAGGGGCACACCACTGGTGGCCAGATGCCAACATCCATTGAGCTGAGACCTACCTATTCCCCTCGGACAATACATTGACATTGACCCGCACATTCAACTATCCACGCGGTAATGCGGTAGTTAATCAAACTCCGATTGGCACACCCATAACACCGAGAGACCAAATCCTCCCTTTTGGATTTAGGGCCTTCCGGAGCGCATTTGCCACTACCAGTACCCAAACCACTGCCAAATGCGATAAAGGGAGTTCCATACCACCCAATAGCCGGAGGGATGGTGTAGTAGTTCTAGCCTAATGGCCAAACTGGCGGTAGCCCAATCTTTCCGTCACGGCCCTCAAGTCCATAGGAACTCTACACCTCAAGTGGGGGCATCCCTCCCCGCGAAGGACGGAATCCCATTCCGGAGGGGCACCGTCGATCTGGGGCAACCTCGAGCGAGTCCACCATTCATCCCACAAGGGACAAAATCGTCATGCTTTTTAATCCAGATGGAGCATCCCTTTCCAAGGAAATCCGCACACCTCCACGGGACAAAATGCTTACCGCACCTAACCCGTGCGATCCCACTTCAAAGGGAACCCACATGCCTCCACGGGGCCAAACGTTGGAACCGCAGCAACCCCCTTATGGACAAATGCAATGATCCATAACCCTCAAAACCCATCCGGTTATCCTCCACGGCTCCACACGGGCTTCACCAAAACCTTTAGATCTGTGTACCTTGGTCAAGAGAATCCAGCCTCACATGAGGAGGGTCCACAAGGTTATAATTATCCACATAACCCGGTGTTAGGCCCAGGTGTTCTCTACCGCTGACGTACCCGCGGGTTAACCGACAGCTACCCTTTCTATCCACCCTGGACCTTCCATACTTATCTCGATTAACGAATGATCCCATACATCATTCTACGGTGTGGCCAGCCATTCCAGCAAAACATCCCTCTGATATCCCTAAATTCGACCGAGAAAGTCAGGAGAGACCGAACAACCAACGTAATGACCTACCATTTTGTGGTGCTCATCCAACTCCCTCATGGATGATTCCATACATTTCCATCTCTTCCATCGCACGCTTATGGGCTCAGCAACCAAGGTAATTTTGCATTCCAGTTACCATGTGCATCTTTTACGATTTCAACTCCCTGCGCCATGTCCTTCCTGCGTTTCCAGCTTTACCCACATCCCGATCACGGGGCCAGATGCTGAACTGGTCAACCTCGCCCGTTGGAACAAAGTTCGTACATCTCGATCCTTATCCGCTGGAATGGAGAGGCGTGAAGAGGCTAAATCGACTCATCCACTGATCAATTATTAAGCCCGGATGGTTAATCCATTGTGTAATACCGGATGCATTTCGTGATGTTGGCGGCATGGAATTGGAGTGGTCAGCAGGGAAGAAGCCATCGCCCGAGGAACCGATTACTTAGACTTCGTCTATTCACGATCCGATTTTCATTGTGAGTTGATGCAAATGCTACACCTGTCCCAATAGCGATCCATGGAAACCACCGACTTCGCCATCGCGGATGGGTTGGCTCCGATCAAGAACTCAATCTACTACTCGGTCCTTTGGAACAGTCTGACAACCAGCTTCCACGGCCTCCGGTTGGAACGCTCTTAACACTTTAGCAAACCAAAATTGGCGGATGTAAGATCGTTCCCAATCAACCCCTTCCGGCACGGGGCAAGGAAAGAAGGAAACAAAACAAGGAAGAACAATAACAATGAACAATGACTAAAGACCCAACCACGGTGAAACCGGAATTCCCATGTCTCATTTGCGGTTGGCAGTCACTACACTCGAGGATTGCCCACATGTGATGGAAGTGTCCTAAAAGGTACCTGCGGAAATTTACGGCCTTTATGCTCCTTTCGGTCGTTCCGCAACAACTATCTTTGGTTGCACAAACCCCCACGTCGTGGGGCAGTTCCAACAAACCCCACGATGAAGCATCGACTAGCGCACACATTTACATGTTCAGCGGGGTTAATCTAACCACTCATCCTGCGACATACGACACACCAGTAAAACATGATAAACCAATTTTAATGGTTCTTAAAATCCTTTACCATGCATCCAATCCCTCCCATCGGTAGCCTCCATCCGGGCCACTTTAGATTGATAAACCTTCTTTTGACTCCATCACCCACACCCTCCTAAGAGAACCATCCGAAAATATACATTCAATCCCAATTCAGAGCCGCCCAAGGCATGTATCTTAGAAGATTTGGCCCAAGCTCCGTGTGCGCCATACATCGCATTAGAGTTTTACAACAACATCCTAGCTTAGCGTGGTTGAAGTCTTAGATGATATATTCAGGCTTCGATCCTGCAGGTCATCCAAGCTACATCCGCGATTTTAATCACAGGGCTGACCCATCCGAAGCCCACTGAGCTCTCACGGCTAAGCACCAAATCGATGCCGTTGTTCGCAATCAACAGAATCCATCAAACCATTTTGGATAGGGAGCTTCCACCTTATTGTCACATATCTCTATCCACATTGGAAAGGTTTGCATCCACCGCCCCATAGCACAAATCCCACAATGGCTAGCGCTTCGATGGGCGGTTCCATCCTCCGCGGTTATTTCAATCCCTAAGCGTCCAATTAGGCGGCTTAAAGCGGGTCTGGATTGATGTCGAGTGGTGGCAGCTCCCCTCGATTACAACCCTATTGCACCGAGGAAGAGTTGGTTCTATACTGTAGATGCTTTATTTTGCCCTCCCGTCGGTGTTTCGATGTGTACAATTCCCTCCATCGGGCGAAATTGTCACCGTGGAGTCAACGATTCTGTGCACCCCAGCGCGCATCCACACTTACCAACAATATTCCCTTTTTTGGGGAGACCACCTAGTTCGTATGAAGCGTTTGGTGTTGAAACTGATGAAGATTCTAGCCTCATGGGTACCTTCCTACACCACTTCCACCTACAACACCTCATATTGCCGCCGTCAACATGATCTAGAGCTTTTCCACCAATCCTTGGAATCCATCTGACCACAGGTTGTACCTGAATCCCCTTTAGATTGATGGACTCGGTGACTTGTACCACTCATTGGCCAAGGGCCGCATCTGGCTATTCAATCACCTCTCCTCTTAGACACTTCATTCAGCACCCGACACTTTACCGATTTACCCTAGGTAGTTGAATTCCCTATTATCTGCTGTTGATTACATTTCCACATTTTTCCTTGAGGATGAATCTATCGTAGATGCTGAACATTGATGATTTGCCCTAGGATGACAACCCACCATCGATCCTCTTTTTCTTCCACCATTGCAGAGGATAAAGTTATACAATCGTCTTCCCCGATGTTATCAATGCTCCATGATACCTATCCTCCCACTCAGGATACTTTCTAAAGAGACATGGGTAAAATATCTGCACTACAATCACAATTGACATATGGGTCAAAGAAGATTAGGTAAGAGAGCAGTAATCATGAATTGCTAATTGCAGCCGATGAGAGTGGTTTCTTGCCAGAAACTTGTTCAAGGGAATTCAGCGATGTCTTCTCATGGAACTCTGAAGGGAAATTCGAGGGATTGACCCTTCCATCCGTCATTACACAGGAAATCAAGGACTTACCACATAAAGCGGTTAAATGACTCCAGCGGTTCACTGATAAATTAGCGGCTATAAAGGCCGAGTTGAAAGCTTCTCCGATGCAGCTTTATCTACCCGTCCAGCGGCGGATAGGTTTAACCTCGTTCTGGTTGCCAAGAACAAGGGACCATCCGTATGCGTCGATTATCGTGATCTCAACAAATCTTTTTCCAAGGACAACTATCGTACACCTTTTATCGATCAAATCAGCGACAATTGCGCGGGAGGTCATGAGCTTCTCTTTCATGGATGGCTTTTGGATGCAACCAGTTGAATATTACCCTCTGATCAACATAGAGACCAACCTTCATGCATATGGGGAATTTTAAGCCTACGAAGCTACCTTTTTACTGGCCTTAAAAGCTGGTGCCGCTTTCCGGTGAGCCATCGTCACGCTTTCCGACATCGGCATGTCGCGGAACCTTATCGATGGCTTACGCCCATTTCGAAATGCGACCCGAACCGGTATGGTGAATTGCGGGCAATTTTTTCTTGATGTCATTTCTAGCCATTATTACAAAACGGGCCGCCGATGCGTAACCCGACCGAGATCCAGTAGAGCTCACGGGTTTTAAATGCGTCTCCAAGATGGGATCGAGGTGGATCCCCACGAAGATCAAGGCCATTCTATGCCCCACCACCACCCGCCAACCACCACAGCTTCAAAGTTTTGCAAGGAACCAAAACCGACTTCCTCCAGCCGTTCTAAATACGCAATTGCAATAGGATCACTAAAGGTTTACGCCGGCTCTGCCGAGGGGCGTCCGCCATGCAGGATGACAACGCCCAATGGTCGTTGATGCTCTCAAACGCGGCACGTACTCATGTTACATCCCGAGATATACAAGGTTATCGCTGCCGATAAGCCGCAGCGCACCACAATTTACCGATGGTGTTAGTTCAAGAGCCTTCAACGGCCAGAACCGATTTATTATCTGGGCAAAGGAGTTTATCTGGATGAAACTCAGGTATTAGCGTAGCCGAAGAAGCGTATAGGTATCATTCTTTGTCAATGATTCCATACTACATCCTATACCACCGGTGTCAGCGGACTCTAACCCGTAGTACCCGCGTCATTGGCGCGTCAAAGTGCAAGGGAAAATATTGAAATGGATCGTTATTCTTCCGGAATTCGATCTCAAGTTTCTAAAGGCTAAAGGCCGAAAGTCCACAGTGTTTGCCGAGGCTCATATGTACTCTTTATTGGCGCGATGAAACATTTATTGATCCTAGGACCCCTTTGATGAATCTCTCTTCCTCATCGACACCTCTAATCCTTGAACATGGAATGTTCTCTCCCTCTACCTTACAAACCGCCGCTTCAATAAAATATCTCGAGAGCATCGGCATCCGTCCACCCTCTACGCCCGGTGTCATCCCTCGGCTGACCTTTGTATATCGTTGTAGTGGCCAACCCACCATTCTTAAGTGTTTGATTCCACGAAGTGACGTTACTGAGCGGTGTCACCTTGGTTCTTGGTACGGTCCCGCCTTTCGGGATAGCCCGCGATAAAAATCCCTGCGATGCCCGGCTAAACGGCCCTCAATCTTCAAGATTGCATGAAGCCCGTCAAAAATGCCCATACGACAAATCTTCAGCAAGAGTACTTTCCACCCTACTGTTCTGCATCCCATTATTGCCATCGTGCTTTTCCAAATGGGGTATTGATTTCATGCAATGTAAACCCACCTCAGCCGGGGGGCATGGTTAAATCATCGTTTTAATTTTTTTCTTCACTAAATGGGTTGAGGCTAAGCCTACCTTTCTGAACGATGGCCATACTGCAACTCTATTCCTCTTCAACCATATTATAATTTGTTTTGGTGTACCACATGCAATTGTCACCGACCATGGCGCACATTTCAAAAAACCAGATGATAAGCGAATTACACATCAAATTGGTTTTATGCGAAGAGCTCATCCCCACTACTATCCTCGAAGCAAATGGGCCGGAGTTAGGCTATCAGCAAAGTCCACAAAACCATGATCAAGCGCGCGGGTAGGGGAAAGCAAACATTATGGCATTTTACAAGAAATTTGTTTTCAGCTCTACGCTTGGGCCCTGTCCTTGCACGCGTCTGTGAAGAACCTCAAGTACGGATTCACCGTTCCGGTTGGTCCTGTAACATTGAAACCATCTTACAATGCGTTGCAAAATTGAAGTATCTCAAATTGAAGTAGAACTCCGCCCCGCCGCCTGCGGAAGAAGAATGATTCTTATACCTAATGAAGTTGGATGAAACCCATCTTTGCTCGCTAATGTGGGGCGCATCAGAAATAGATCAGAATCAATATGGCCAAATTTGTCCAACCTAAAAGCCTTTGCGGAAGGGACTTAGTCTCGTTTGCCTTGACCAAGCACCACGATGGAAGTTAGAGATAGGAAAGTTCAGAACTTAATAATGGCATGGTCCTTACATGCGTGGGCGTGTTTTACACGGAGGTTCTTACGAACTAGTAAGATCATGATGGAATTTCCTTAGGAGGCGAACGGGCTTTACCTTAAAAGTACTACGCCTAGATCACCCAGCATATGTACTTTGTACACTATTGTATATAGTTTGGTGTGTACCCCTTTTATTTTCTTTGGCGTGCTTTCGAGGTCTTTCTGGGTTACCCTCCTTGGTACGTACTGTGTTTTCATGCGCTGATGACGTCTGCTTTTCCTATCCTTTTTGGGTTCGCGGATGGCATTAGCTGACATACCCGGAATATTGCCTTGGCGGCATGGGTTATTTATCGGTTTGTGAGGTGGTGAGTTCAGGAGGCATCTGTTTAGGACGAGCAACCAACAACATATGGCGGGAATATCTTATTTGTCATTGGACTGTTGACCTAAGCCTCCTTCCTAGGTATCTCTCATATCATTTTTTTACTTAGACTCCCAACTCGTAGTCTATCAACTCAACCGCATCGCTATCAGGTAGTCCCTATCACCTTTCACGATCTACACTTGCAGGTTAGTCTTGAACGAATGTTTTATTACATTGAGTATAGACACATTCAAAGAGAACTTAATAGTGTTTCAAATTCGTTAGCCAATTAAATCATGGATCCATTAATTTATCTGAGGATAAGATTTAAGGAAAGCAAAGCTGTACATTACATGTAAATTAAAACCCATCACAAACATCATCATGTACGACCATGACATCATAAGAAACTTGAAATTTGTATGTATATATATATATATATATATATATATATAAAATTATTTGAAATGTTTACATTACATCAAAATGTCTGTAAGAGTACAAAATATTAGGCTCATCCACCCATACAACCGCCCGGATAAGTACAAAACCTTGATCAGGGGAAACTCTGAATTTCCACGCACTCACGTTATTGCTCCGAGGTAACATAATGCAGCATTACTGCGTCTCAGCGGAGATTGATATTCTCTTGGCACCTCTGATGTGTCATTGCGGTCACAAGGCACGTAATCCCCCCTCGGAGGAGGATACCCATCACGATAAAGACCTTGGAGGTTCCTCAACCTCCAGAGGCCATACCGATCTTCAGATTACGCTGCTGGCAGGCGCCATACGGCGATCCACAGCATTAGGTATATCGGTAGGCATGCTAGCTCCCTTAATACGCACGGTAAAGAGGATAAAACACACATTAAAACCTCTCTGCATGCAAAAGAAATACATATACACCAAGAAACCTTAAAACAAGTTAGACCGCGATGCGACCAGTCTCTTACGACTCATCAATCTTCCCCTCGGTAGAGGAATCAAATCCATACTCAGCGGAGTCCACCTTCGGTATCACGGAAGTCCCTCAATCCAGGAGAATCGCCGCCTCCAACCCGACCGAAGAGTCCGCGGTAAAAGATGGAACTCATTTCAAGGAGCCAACCCTCGGAGATAAGCTAGTCCACCTCTCCATGGGGGCTCATCGAATTGTCTTTACTTGACCACGATCGAGAAATTTTATCGAGGATGTGCTCAAGAAAAGCAGAGACTAGAGCGAGGCCATAGCCAAAGTATTTTGGCGGCCCGTTCACACTGAGAAATTTGTTCCTTTACATTCCGAAAGAACTAGCGGCCATCAGGTTAAAACGATGTTGGCTCTAAACAGGCATACATAGGCCACACAGCCCTCGAAATGAAATGAGCACTAAAGATTGCTACCGATTAGCGCTAGTGATAGAAATAATATGGATGAAGAGATAGATCCGGATATCCTTGATAGGGATCCTTCCACCTTGCTCCGGAACATAATGGCGTGCAGGATACCGTCCACTGCTCCGAGGTAATGCCCTCACATACATAAAAATATAGGGACCCTCTTTTTTGAGATCAGAGGTACACATCTTCAACTTCGATGGTCGAGGTACATTGCACCAATATGGGAATCCATTCCGTGATATCCCCAAAAGATCAATGATGGTATCAAAAGTAAAGACCCTCCACTTTTCATTTTTCGCGGTTTGAAAACTTGGGTAACCATAAGTCCTCAAAAGAATCCACGTCACAGGGGACTCACGGCAGAAGTTATGTCATCCATTTCATGTTCCAGCTCTTTCCACTCGATCTTGATTGCCGAATATATCTACAAAACAAAATTCAAAGTTTGCATCATTCCCATTTCAAAAATTGTTTTAAAACCACGAAAATCAAATGCCCTTGACATCTAAAGGTAACCAATCATCATTTTGAACCACCATACCCTTAAAGATTCACTAAACAATGATTAAAGATGCTTGGTAAAATGAAAAGCGTTGGCGAAGGGGTCATTGGAGGCCCGCTACAAGGGAGTTTTGCAAAGGAATTGTTTGGCAGGGTCCAAGATGAATTGCGATCTACAAACCATACAGTTAAGGTGTAAAGCATCTTAGCGACCATTTTCAATACATTTTTCGCCAGATAGATTTGCTTTTTATTAACTTTTTAAAGGAGGCCGATTTGGTTTCCAGGAATGAACAACCTAGGGCTTTTGTGTTTTTAAATTAATAATGCTATAAAGATCAACTTGAAACCATACAATTGAAAGGGCAAAGGACAAACACCTACGGATTTGAGCAGTTGATAGCGGCTTGATCAATACATTAGCTCGTAGCGGAAGAACAAGTTTGGCTCAATCGGAAGTTCTCCAACCTCCACAAAATCCTTTTTAGGTAATAAGGAATGAGTAGCAAATGGAGTTTTCAAATCCAATTGAGTATATATAAAATTTCATTTTCACAAGCTATGGTCATTTTAAGGTTTCTCTAATAGTGAAAATGGCTTCACTAATCCATGTTTTTTAGTTTAAAGCATTGCAGGCTTATTGGCGGTTCTAATACATCTTCCACCTTGTCATGTTCACGAGCACAGTCTTAGTTAAGTTCCTGGGGCTTGATAATGTAAAGAGAGCATAGCCGAGGAGTAAAGGATTTTATCTCTTTTACCGGACCGATGCAGGATATGATCCTGCGAAAAGGAACCCCCACCAGAGTCTCATGCAGAAACCCTTTTTAGATTCTCTAAATATGAAAAGATTAGCCGAGTGATCTTTGCTTCCTTTCTCACCACTCGCTAAAAGGTTAGAAGGAGGCGTCTTCGGGCAATGGTTTAGCTTCCTTTTTCGGTCTCGTTGGACCTACAATGCAGAAGGAGGGAAGTTCTCTTTTTGAAGTGTTTTCAAATCTATGATCGAAAGACAACCGGGCTTTTACGTCTTTTGGAGAAACCGTTAAAGCACACATCGACGTACCCATATGGGAGACAAACCCTTGCTTCTTCCGGTTAGTTAAACAAAGGAAGATGAACTTTTTGAAGGTGAGTTATATCGAGCATGTTATCCTCGAGACTCGTTAAATCAAAGGGGTACTCATCTATACGGATGGGGGAAAAATTGAAAGAAAAACCAATGAGTCTCTTGATAACATCATCTAGTGCTTCTTAGAGTTGCCCTTGAACCGACGCTTTGTCACTTTGCATATATCATTATCCACCGAACCTCACGGGAATGATCCTTTGGTTTCCTTTCACTCCTTTGCAGATTTTAGAAGCAAAGTCCGCAGGTATCCATTGCCTTAGATTTTGGTCCATGTCATGTTTTGCTATTGTGCCTCGGTGTTCAAAGGAAGTATCCGCCTCAAGATTCAACAATCATAAATTTTTCCTCAAAGGCCGGTGTTAGTTTATGTTCTTCCGATCCATAATTACGCCAGCTATGTCCGTTTTAAATTATACCGTTGATGGGGGGATACATCAAATCCCTCCCTCGGCCGGAGTCTATTCACATTGACTTCAACACATTATCAGGAACTATACTTAGAAACTAGTCAGGTGCTTTGGGACACACGTACCTCAATGGCCAGACCTCCTCAGGTAAACTGATGGGTTTTATCATTGACCCTCGATCGAATAAGTTCCACAGATGTTGACTTCAAACTCATCTATTCGTTTGATGGGATGCTTATGGATACCTTGAGATCGGTAAGCATTAGTAATTTGATTTCCCTGCACTTGTTAATGGTTTACCTCATTGCCCGGTAACCAAGTGGTTTCTACAATATTGACGCAAGACATCTATTCACATGGATTTAGAATCGTATGGCGTGATGTTTGATTAGAGACCACAGGTTGAGTAATTCCACCTTCTATATGTTTCACCCAGTTCTTGAAGGAGTTAAGGACTTTAAAACCCGTCCATTTCAGTAGATCCACTTTGCTTGTTAATTACGTGGCTATATCTTGTCATTTTAAATTAGATCCTTTGTAATTCTTAAGTGGCTACAGATCAATCCCGAATTCATCAAAGTATAGATCCGCGTGTATCTTCGGTGCTATACCTTTTTACCAATACGATTATGGATCCGCTGTGTATTTTATGGTGGCCATATCTTACTGAGTCTTGAGTCATCCAAGAATAGGTATGCCTGTTTTGGGTTTTGAAATATGTCATGGTATTTCTTGGATGTTTGTGGTAAATGCTTCGTCGAGGTTCTCAGTCCCTATACTGCCAGCGAGGTGTCTGAAGCATTTTCGGTCATCAGTTCACATCCTTGAGCTTCATGCTTTGGGGGCGATGCAGTACACATCAAAGGTGCCAGGATGGATGGGGTGTGGCATTGTCCCTATCGGTCATTAAGTAGAGTGCCATCTTACACCACAGCTTCCATAAAGTGTCACGAACAGTTGTGGTGTATGGAAACGATGTTAGGACAGCAATTACTTGATAACAGCTAAGAAGGCATATGACACCCTCAGCATGACTGATTTTAAGGTCGGAACTGATCCGGCTGGAATCAAATAACTCTTGACACCTGAAAGAGACACCAAAACTTTGGTTTGGAGGGGGAACGCTCCACTACTACTGCTGCAGAAGCGCTGGTGCTCCTTTGCTATGATTCAAGGAGTGTTATAAGCCCATGCGGAGGACTGGCTGCTCACCTTAAGGCTGGCTTTTCCAAAGGGGCACCCGGTGCTGCAAGCTCTGATACCTTACGGGGGAGTGCTCTCCCCTAATGCAGGTAAATTGTTAGCACATTGGAGTCCGAGATAGGGAGGAGATCATTGAAGTTAGAGATAGTTATTACTCGATTCTGAATTTCATCAAGATCCTTGATCTAGAGGAGAAGGTTCCCAACTAGTTCTAAACCTTAACTCAAGGAGAGGTTAGTCCCTTCCTAACCTATATAAGCGGGCTCTATGATGGTGGAAGGGAAGAGTGAACATATGAGAACTTATGATCTTGGAAGCTGGCCCAGTCAATAGGAGAGTGATCCCGATTAAAATTTCTTTATTATCGAGGTTATGGATCTTTTAGGCAAAGGGTTAGATGAAGAGGACTAGACGAGTACGCCGCGCATTACCATTATCTGATTGTAAAGAAATGCGGTATACGTTATTCTCAAAATTAATGCTATGAGCCAAAAGCTTGGCCTGTTTCTTTTCTAGTTTGTGTCGATGTTACATGGACTTATCATTGGTAAGATCTGTTTTCAAGCTAATGTCAATGAGTAGGAAGTGAGCCATTATCTTGTTTGTCCATAGACCTGTTGAGAATGCAAAGGATTAGGCGCAACTTCGGGCTGAGAGACAAACGTCTATTGAAAGGTACTTCTATTATCCTCCTTCCTCGTACATTAGTTTAGATAGATTTGAAGAAATTCAGTGTCCACGTTAAGCATTTTACTGTCTAGGGTTAAGGTCAATCCTTAAATTGATCTACCTGTCCGGGGAGATTTTCCTACAACAATCGTAGGGACATAAATGATTTACAAAAGGAGAGAGTAACAAAGCATGAACTACAAAGAGATAGAAGTTTACATGGATACTTCAGATGGATTCAATGGAATCTAAGTTGGATACTAAGATGATTCAATGGAATAATATCCTTGGAAGTAATGAAAAATTTACGTATGAGGAGGAAGACACCCCAAAGTGAAAATGCATCCCATGAAATTTGATGTGGACACAAGGAAAGTGATTCAAGAATGGAGAAACTTCAACATTGGTTTGAAGACCAACCGTTCCTAAGATTGATATGAGGGAGTTTGATGGAAGGGACCCAATCACATGGATGCCGGATGGAACAATTCTTTGATCTCTCCATAATGTACCACATACACACAAAGAGTCTGAATTGCTTCTTCATATTTAGACCCTAATCAATTTGTTTAGTATCGATGGATTTGATGCCATGAGTCGCCCCGGACAATTTTTCCTTGGAAGAAGTAGTAGCACTATGAGGGATACAAGGAGCAATGCAACCCCTACTTTAGCCAATTGATAAATCTCAAAACAAAGTTACATTACGAGCACATTAAGGAACTTCAAAGATTTAATATAAGGTAACCGATGTCCAGGATAAGACACTTGATTGAGTGTATTCATAGGAACTTTAAAAGGGATACCATTCAACATGAGGTTGACCTTTGAGAACCCAAATCATTAGAGAATGCATTTAAGGTGGCAAAGTATTTGAAATGAAATATGGCTATGGCTACTAGAAGGGACCTATCCTAACATCTATAAAAAGAACAATTATATTACCACCAGGCGCCCTCAGCCACCACAAGGTTGACACCTCAAGTGGGAGGAGAGAAAGAGAAAGAAAGGTTTCTTTGGTGTGACAACAAATTTATAGTAGGGACGCAAGTATGAGTGAGAAGAGAATTATTCTACATGGGTGAAGAGGAGAGAAGAAGAAGAACCATCTCAAGATGGCGGTAGGAAACGGAACAATGAAGGTTGAATCCACGATGTCGTCCATGAAACCATTGGGCTGGAATTGGCCAAGCCATAAGATGGGAGGTTACATCAAAAGAAAAGTTAATGAGTCCTAATTGAGTTCTAGTGCCATGAACTTCATTTCAGCATGGGGTGTAAGAGATCTCAATTGCTTTATGTATCCAGTGCGAGAGTTTTAAGTAATGATTGCGGATGGAGGGACTATCTAGTTGGCAAGGAGAAGATAAGAATAAGATCACTCTTACTATGGGAATATGTAATGAATAGTCAATGATTTCTATACCCATGGGTGCTGCAGACATGGTACTAGGAATCCAATGGTTCAATCATTAGGACGGTGAAGCTTAATTTTCCAAGACTTTTCATGGGAATTTTCCTTAGGAGGAAGAAATTTAGGGATACGGGGTACATCACGGGGAAGCCGTTAAGATTGATAAGCTCTAATGAAAAGCTGACAAAAAGGTGAGTAGAAAGGGCATCAAGGAGCATTGCACTGAAGCTATATATAGATTGGAACAGGCTTGTCTAAATACATAAACCATCCGAGGATCTCAAGGGATCATTGATAAGAATCAAAAGTATTTGAAGATGTCCCAAGGTCTCTCCCACTACTCAGAATCAGTCAGGGTCACCTAATTTCAGGTGCTGCCTCTAACATCGGGGCCATCTGAGGATACCATGAGGAGAAGGTGAAATTGAGCGCATGGTTGAAAGAATGTTAGAGAATTTTGCATTATTGGGCTGACAAAGTTCTTACTCTGCTTTTGGTGGTAAATGAGTACATTCAAGAAAGAAGATAGCTCATACATTGTATCGGATTATAGAGCTCAACAAGATCACTAGTAAAGATAAGTTTCCCATTCCGTGATTGATGAATTGTTGGATACGAACTAAAACAGACAATCCCTATTTCCTAGAGTGGATCTTATTTAGGGGGTATCATGGATGGGAATGAAAGAGAAGATATCAAAACAACATTCCAGACTCATATGAGAGGCCATTATGAATTTTTGGTCATACCTTTTGTAAGGCCAAAATTACTGCTACATTCCAAAGGGTTGATGGGTTTGTTTTCCAGGCCCCTTCCTCCAAGAAGAATTGTGCCTAGTGTTACACATTGATATATAATCTATAGCAAATCTTGGGGGATGTACATGTTGGCAAGGTTCTAACTATAAAGGAACAGCATGGCTGTAATACTCTGGCCATCTCAGTATTTCTTGGAGTAAAAGGGAGTAGAGTATTTAGGTCATGTGTATCTCCTTAGAAGGTGTCAAGGTGAACCCTAACAAGATTAGGGCCATGATGGGCTGGACGATTTAAGGCTTATTAAAAATCTGCAGAGGTTTTGGGTTTGCTGAAAGTTACTACATAAGTTTATTCAGACTGGAGAATAAAACGCTAGGCACTAACTAAGGTAAGGATGAATTTTCATGGACTCAGGAGGAAACTAAATCTTTGAACAACAAAGAGGTGATGTGTAAAGCTCACCATCTCTTGAAGCCACTCCGGACTTCACAAAAGCCTTTATTGTGGGAGTATGAGTGCCTCGATGGAATTGGTGCCATAGCATCTAATTACAGGAAGGAGGCTGCAGTTTGAAAGTCTGACCCTCAAAGGGAAGAGACTTGCTAAAACCCATTTATAAAGGAAAAGTTAGTACAAATACTACATGCATTGAAAAAATGGTGTCCTTACCTAGTATCTAGGCACTTCCAAGGTCAAAGCAGGATCACTTGTAGTAGTCTTAAATACTTCTTGGGAGGCAAGACTATCTTTGAAGAACTTTCAACAAAAATGGAGTGACAAGATGTGGGCTATGATTTTGAAATCAGCTATCTACTTAAAAGGGAAACAAAATGTTGTGTGAGATGCACTCTCAAGAAAGGATGAAGATGTTGAGGGCCAGCACCGTACTATCTCAATCATCAACCCGATTGGATAATAGAAGCAAAGGGAGGAATGGAAAAATGGCCAGAAAAAGTGTGGACTCTCATTTTCAAAGGTTACTGTGAGTTCCGATTGCATCAGATACATTTGGAAAAATGATTCACTATGGTACAGATTAGCTTATGGCCCCTTAAGAAATCCAACTCAAACTAAAAGGTACTATTAGGTGCACACCTCTCAATACAGGGAGGGCACTCGGGATTTTTAAAAACCACTTAGAGTCAGAAGAGTTTTTTGGGATGGCCTTAAAGAAACGGATGTTTCAAAGGTTTGTAGAATCTTGGTTTGCCAACAAAATAGGAACGGAAACTTAATTAAGACCCATGTCTTTTTTTCTATTGGTATCCATCCCAAAGTCCCATTTGGGAGGAGGGTTTTCCATGGATTTCATCGCAGGGGTACCAAAGTGAAAGGAAAGATGTCATCATGGTGATTGTTTGATATGCAACTAAGTATACACACTTTTGTGCACTCCTCTCATCCCCTTCAAAGCTAATACAGTTTCCAACGCATTCATGGAGAAAGTTCAAAGCTGCACTTAGCAGCATTAAAGGTGTGCCAGTGTGAGAGATCCATATTCAACTGGACATTTTGGAAAAAATTTGACTCTTGTTTGGAGTACTCAGGTGAAAACAGAAACAATACATCATCCACCCTCAAATGCTGCTGGACCAAAGCTGAGATGGTAAAAAATATACAGAGGCTACCTTCCATTGTTTTGTCTCGATAAATGACAATGGTTCAAATGGATTTACCCTTAGGCGAGAATGGTGAGTACTTCCCTTTCCTGCTTTGCAGCAAAAGAAATGACACCGACTGCTGGCTATAGTTACCCACCCTCAGCTATCCCTTGCCTCTAAAAAGAAAAATCAGTAGGCTCAAAGCCCCGTTGGAAGATCACATGAGGAATCAACAACAAATTCTCCAAATCTTAAGGGACAACTGACCATGGCACATAGTAGCATAGAGCAACAAAGGATCAACATACATTGAAGGGTTTGAAATTAGGGGTTGGGTATTTTTGAGACTACAACCATACAAGCAGTGTTCTCTGACTGACCAAGGAGGATGGCCAGGTGGCCCATTGCCACTGTTGTACTGTATCACCAAAGTACTATGGCCCTTATAAGGTGTTGCAAAGAATATTGGTACTATAGCATACAAATTGGAGTTACCTGCATCTTCACTGAGAGTACACCACATTTTCCATGTTTCATTGCTTAAAGAAAGGTTAGGTGAAAGATCCCGATTCAAACTATATTGCAGGAACTTGACGAGGAAGAAAATCATGGCTGATTTTGAAGCTATCTAGCTGGACACAATAGATTCCTGGCCCGAGGAATAGATCTATTT
Organism: Picea sitchensis; assembly: GCA_010110895.2. Lineage (NCBI taxonomy): Eukaryota > Viridiplantae > Streptophyta > Pinopsida > Pinales > Pinaceae > Picea > Picea sitchensis. The sequence continues at coordinate 78,138 of SNQJ01S0002873.1, forward strand.
TAGATTATCTCATTAAATGGAAACTATAGGTTAGAAGATTCCACTTGGGAAGATGGAGTCTTTTATCTGAGAAGCATCGAGGAGTTACTCAAGCATTGTGGACAACACTTATCTCAAGGGGAGGGCATGTTAAGCCCCTAATATTGGCTCAGCTACCTTAATTGGGGCATATTAGATTAGTAATGCTATTTTATTTACTTATTTGTGATACAATTAGTTTATAATTAGATTAGTATTATTGGCAATTATATTAGGCTTTGGGCCATTGTACATAATTATACCTCCCTAGTCTCTTCTGCCACTAGGGGAACGTTTCCATTTTCTAGAATCATCTTGTGCAGAGCACTAGAGGTGGGAGTAAAAGGAGGTTGCCCCCTGAAGAGGCTTATTATCTGAAATTATCTCTTTTTCAAGGCATTGAGTACTTTTCACAGGGAGTTTTTTCTATGCATTGAGTACTTTTCCTGAGGTTTTTCTATGCTATATTGATGTTTGGTTCTTAACACTAAATATCCTAATATCCCCCCTTAAGAACAATTGGGATAGGATTGAAGGATTGTAATACTCTAGGCTGACCCCATTTATAATTGTATATATATTTTCACAAGTTCGTGAGCCAGGATATTATGGTCCTGAGTGCCTATGTGACTATTAAGATACAGAGTCTAGATGCTAAAAGGGCCAGCATGCCTAAAATTGTATTTTATAATCACACACTCAGATATTAATAAAATCACACCACTACTGCAGATCGATCCGAAAAAAGAGTAAGGGGGAATAAATTCCATTAGAAAGGAAAAGGGGGATACGAGTATAGGAAGAGGTCTAATCCTAGGGGTCCTAGATCAATGGAATATTTTAATAGTATTCCTAAAGTGACTTGATAGAATACATCTAGTCATACTAAGTTCTCAAAGAAAGGGAACGAACCACCAAGTGGGTGCAAGAGAGGTTTATGAGGCAACAAGTGTCATCTCATGAGCATGCAAATATATTGGGAAATCTTAGTGAATTATCTGATTCATTCAATCATTTCTTCATTTTATGTTATGGGGGAGTGCTCATGTTCACTCAGCCATCGATAACATACCTATGTTTGGAAATTTTAGGGAATTTGAATTATTCATTCAATCACCCCATCATATGATCCTGCTCTCCATCTTGGGTACCATTTCCCTGCTACTATTGGAGCTACTAGATGTCATATCCACATTTTATTGGGGCACTTGAGGTGGGATTTTCTGGTAAACAAGTCGAAGAGGTGGGTTTTCATTCCTGTGTGTGCTAAAGAGGTAGGTTGTCAAGCCCATAAATATTTTCTCCAGGTGAGAGAATTGTTGGGAATTATTTTCCCAAGGTGCCAAGTTGTAGCTACAATACTTTGAAACTTCCTATCCGACTTGTTGTTGAATCCCAAAAGGGAAGTGGGGCAGCCAAATGGGCACACTTCCTTGGTGGGAAAATCATGTGGGAAATTAGAGACTATAGGCTTGATGTTAAAATTGGCACATAAAATTCTGAGCATTGTTGTTGAGATACCTTACTTGGATAGGTTTTCCTTTCCAAGTGGAGGTTAAGCCCCAAATTGGGGATGACCTGCTGTCAGTTTGTGGGAAACAAAGTCTAACGCTAGGAGGAAATTTAGAAGTTTGTATGCAGTTGGTGGCTATTTATATCAGATAAGTTCTCACCATGTGTTTGCTTAAAATTACTGTAAGAATGTTTATGTGATCCTTTGTTGGATACTTACTATGCAAAGGTTCATGTACTTCTATTATGGGTATTTGTTGTGTTAATTATACCCAGAATACCTGTTGTTAAACTTGTACATAAGTTGTGATATGTGACTACTGGCATGGGTTTTTACGGTTGTAATTATCCTTAAATATGTGTTGCCAGGATTGTTTAGATATGGCAATTATATGTTGTGATCTTGCGTGGGATACTTACTGTGCAAATGTTTATGTATTCTTATTATGGGAATATGTTGTCCTTAATATGATCCAATATATATGATGTTAGAATTGCACATATACCATAATAATGTATATTCTACCATGGGTTTTTACCATTGTAATTATCCTTGAGCATTTTGTTGCTTTTCCCAGAATTGTATATTTGTCATTATATTTACACAGAAATCATAATCATGTGTTTCTTTAAGGTTTCACTTTCTTATACATGTTTATATATATGGGTACTTTAAGTATTTTTCCTATCTCTTTTCATATGCAAAGTTTTCCTTTAAATCAATGATAATGGGGTGGAATTTTGACAACTCAGGGTTGGAAATTACTCTGTTCTGGTATGGAAAACTCACTGGGATAAAACTCTCTATGTAAACAACGAATGAAGAAAGCCTTCGCCGGTTGGAAGAAGAATTGTAGAATTATGGAAGGCTTGGTAAGCCTTAGAAATTATGGAAAGAAATAAATGAACCACTAGGTCCTAGGTCATATTGTTTCACCTGAGAAAAACTCATGTGTTGCCTTAGAAGAATCACAGTCGTTGATCTCAGCATAGTGAATCAATCTTGACCATTGATCGTTGTGGTATCATCTGAGTCAGAAGGTTAGATTAGCCTTGGATAATGCACTCCAATGGGAAGACTCCGAGGAGAAATCCTAACCATCGATTAGAGTCTTGCAGAGAGGTAATCTCAACCATTGATCAGAATGGTAATCATTACACGTGATTGGGAGGAAGGGTGATGTCATGTTGACACCAAACTAATGGAAAGAACCTACATGTTTGAGGAGGATACATGGCAGCCTGTAATTGGTCAAGGTAATAGGAAGTGGGTCCCTATCGAGTTTAAGCCTTTGGAAAAGTGCATTCAACATTGAAGGTTGGATTGCAAGGAGGAGAGATCTCCACCATTGATCAGATTCTGGGCATCAGACTAATGGTAAATGGGGTTGACAAGGAACTACGACAGGTAGGACTCTGATAGGAGATCTCAAACATAGATCGGTAGGACTTGAAAGTGATCTATAGTTGTTGGATCTCTGAAGATCCATCTCTTGTGGGAGTATGAAGGACGATGATGTCACTGATGACATGGCCTGATAATACAACAAACATGTGGTAGGGATGCCAGTGGGGATACAAGCATGTCATATGATTGACACATGTCATCAATTGATTGGACATAGTACGAAGGTGGGCCCCGTGGGATGTGAGGGCCCTTGCACCTATACTTTTAATTTCAGATGTCATATGTAGTAGACAAAGATATATTGACCGTTCTTCAGAGGGGTGTTGGTTGGAGTGAGTGGTAATCCCTGGCAGGGGATGCACTCCGACAAGTACTACTCCGCGGATCAATATTATCCATCGATCAAAGGGTAATTAGGATGAACGAAGGTTGTTGATATGTCATGGGAAAGTGCGGATAAGTTGGATGGTTATATCATTAACCCTCATGGAAGTTGGAAACTATGACAAAATCATGACCGAAGATTGCCTAATTCCTAGGATCGTTTGATCAGTCGGAGGTGAGGTCGTCAGACTAGGGTCATCGAAGTGTGTGGGAAGCCACTTGTGGATACACTCCAATTGGGTAACTCTAATGATTTAAAAGGACTTTGAATAGATTAGATTTTTTGACCTAGAAGACCAATCAGACGATAACCGAGGAGACAAGTGGCAACTTCCACATCAACTGCCATGTTTGCACTACATTAGTGCGACATCAAGTGACACGTGTACCAAAGTGACATGTGGCACTTAGGTGGAATTGAGGGTAGAAGGCATATAGACTTGGAAGGATGTAATTTTTTATATAGAGATCATAATGGATCATGGTTACAGTCGTTAGGAAGATCTTGACAAGTAGAATATTTCTATGAGGTCTAATTGGAGAAATAAAGTAGTTTGGAAAAATAAAAAATTTAACACCCCATCCTCCTAAATCATAACTAGGGGGTCGGGTGATGCTACAAGTATTTACAAAGGTGAGACAATAGGAGAAGGAAGGAGACATTATAGAATACCCCCCCTTAATTCCAACTTAATGAACTCCTAACATAGATCAAATTTTAGAAAACTTCACTTCTATAAGATACTTTGTGAAAATGTCTACAAGTTGATATTCTGTAGGGAAAAAGAACACTTCAATAACTCGATCATGAATGAGATTTTTGATGAAGTTCATGTGTATCTTGATGTATTTGTTGCACTAATGTTGAACTTGAGCTTTGGAAATCTTAATGGCACATTGCTTGTAAGGTACCATATGTAACATAATATGAAAAAACATGAATATTCAACATATATCAATGGAACAACAAAATATTGAGAAGAGAAATACCATAAATAATACCTTTATTCAAAGAAAGCAATGTTCAATTGCCTCTTCGAGGGAGAAACCTCCTCCAGAGTAGATCTCCATTAAAATAATTCTCAAGACAAAGTTTATCATGCCTCCTGTTATCACCATAACAATTTTTGATGGAATCCAAGTCTCGAGACTTAGAAAAAAGGCCAAACAAGTGTGGAGGCACGATAAATTGGAGGGAAAAGCCACATCTGGTGGAATATCGATAAATATAGTGGAGACGTGAGAGTGATGGGACCCAATGACCCACAAATATCATACACCATAGATCAACAGTCAGCAATCGTATCACGCGAAGAACTAGCACATGGTTTAATTACATGAAAGCGGACCGATGAAAATACCATGGTTTTGGTGTGTGACCACATGGTTCCACCAGAGGCATATCGGGGCAAAAACCGGTCTACTCCAAACCTCTTTGTCTCATTCCTGATATTGGGAGGAGTATATAAAGGAGGGCCCATGGTCATTATTTTATGATATTTCAAAATCATTCGAATGTTTGAAATATGCCGCAACGACTCTGTTCGAACTGAGTCTCAACAGTGCACCAGACTTGTGAATTCTTCTCTCACTCACAAGCATTTTTCATTATGTCCATGGACCCTGTCATTATGTCCGTAAAAGAACAATACCCCACCTCGAAAGAGGAAACCCTAATTGAGAGAGACTCCTATGTGTTCGACACTGTAATAAATGTCTCTCCTGTCTCTGTGTCTAGAACCAATTTTCTAGACAATATAGGGAAACAATTACCCTTCCTCGAAGTGGTCCAGGCCTCCATAGTCCCCTACACTGTGGAAATCACTTTCCCCTTCCTAGAATTTGTAAGATGTTGTGAAAAACAATACTCACAAGAAGAAAGGGTCGTTTTAAATAAGTTAGGGTCAGAGGTCCTCTGCAGAATAGATAGTCTGTCATCCCGATACACCCTCAACGTACCAGAGTCACCCTCCACTGTGTCTGAACCCTTCAAGGAAGAAAAKTTAGTTTCATTTTACAGAGAATGTTCCCCCGAGGTCAAAGCCCTATTTTTGCAGACAATCGTCAAACCCGAGCATCATTCTGAGAGTCTTTSTTTACCAATGAGTGTGAACGTCATGGTTATTGAAGTCCAGTGGGCATGTTCCTTCATCTGCCAAATTTTAGGTTTAGATAATGACAATTACGTGATTGAGGTCATGTTGGGTTTTCTGCTAACCATTTTCCAGTTGGAGTCTAGTCAGTCAGTCTGTTTCAGTTTCGATAAGTTTATAGCCGATAACATACACAATTAGCTAGTGAATTTTCAATCACTAAGGCACTTCATGTATTATACATACCTATTGAAGATGTTCCTAGAGACAAAAAAATAGAGTTCCCTGAAGCTACATTCATATCAATTGAATGAAAAAGGATCACAATGCTAATTTTCATAAATAAGATCATGTCCATGGTTTATAGCCTAATCTTCAACACCGACCTACCAAGGGTTTTGGAAGAAATGAAAAGTTGTTTACAGCCTAATCCAGAGAACGAGATAGGAGATTGGGTTTTTGTTCATGCACTCCATTGTGATTTGGGTATATGTTTATAGGGAGGGACCTTGAATTTTTCCTGTTTTCTTGACTCCCAGAGTCTTTGCCTTGGAATTCATCAGGAAAATAATCATATCAAAAACAGAGCATTTTCGTAAAATAGGACCCTTTGTGGTAAAGACTAGGTCTTGTTTGCCTCAGATCTAGGCCAAGATTAATGAATTCAGATTTTCACAGTTACAAGGGAGGAAATATGATCCGCATTAGGTCATATCTAAAAGAAGGTTGATGAGAAAAAAAGGCCCCTATGAGCATGAGCATGTTGAAGGATTAGATAAACTGGAAAATCTAGAAACATGTGTAGATATGGATGTCACCTTACAACATGATCAGAAACAAAAAATAGAGTTAGCCCCGTAGTAGATCCAAACACAGAAAAATTCTCCAAGATTGATTATTAAATCTCCAAAGGTGAGTGTTTATAACAAGAGGAGTAGTCCAGAGGCACTGGGTGCCAGTAGTCAGCAAAATGTTCTCAATAAAATTGAAATCACACCATCTTCTCAAATAGTAGACCTGGAAGAAGAAGAACCTAAAGAGAAAATGAGCATGGAGATGGTGGAAAGCGAAACCAAGAACGAAGAGGCTGGTACAGGAAGCATGCCACAAAGTGAAATCAATTCAAGGGTGTTCAGCAGTAAGAAGCATGTCTTTTACAAGACACTTGGGGTAGTATACCAATCCAAAGAAGATTTAGCAAATCAATATGCCATGAAAGGAAGTATGGCCAATACTGAAATAAGAGACTTGTTACCCGAGGTAGAGAGGATATCCTAGCATAATTATTCCTTGTTCTTAGTCAGGGATGTGGAAAGGAAGACATTTAGCATAGCAATGGTAGATGATGATAAAGTTTCTGAAATCAAGCTGCATTATGAAAATATTGGTGCCCCGGATAATGTTAAATTCCACAGAAACGCCAATGACATGCTATATTCAGACTACCTATGTTTGAGTTTGAGGGTTTCAAGACTGACAACCCATGCAATTAAATTTGATGGAAAATTGAAGTAGGAAAAAGCATCCAGCAGAGCCTGGCAGACCTAGGTCAAAATATTGGAGTTTGAAGGACCTCAATAGATAAAGGCTTCCTTAGATGAGAAAGATAAGATGATCCAAAGCCTGAAGAAGAAGATGAAAATTTATGCCACAGAACATCCACAGACAGTAGAGTTGGTTTCTTTAAAACAGGAAAAAGAGACATTCAGACAAGAAGCACTAAATTACAAAGCTAAAGTTTTGCAGCTAGAAAAGGAAAAAGAGAATTGGTCACAAGGACAAGCAGTAACATCATATATGGTTGTTATTGTACCTTCTACTGTAGAAACTGGATAAAGTGCCAATGGATTGGTTCAGGATATGTCCCAAGTAATCTTGAAGATAGGAGAAATCAAGAGCCTTAAGGGAATCATAGAAAAGATACAACAAGAGATGAAAATGAAGGATGGAAAGATGGCCCAAATCCAAAAGGAAAATCAAGATTTGCAGGAAAGGGTAAACAAGTTGGAGACAAGGTTGAAAGGTAAAGTACTTTTGCAAGGAGCTAAACATGTAATATGGGATGTTATTGCTGCAGAGGCTACTAAGTTCAGAGTGTACTTGAATTTTATAAATGAAAAAGACAACATGGCTATCACTGCTCGAAGAAGGTGTACTGTTGTAAATGAGACACTGGCAAAAAAACCCTCAGAATGGGCCCAAAATGATATAAGTTTGCTTAATTTTGTTCCTACCATTGATCTCCAGACCATTGGGGTCAAAGAAAAGACTACACTAATCATTTGTGCTAGGAGTATCATCGCTAAGAAAATTTTTCTCAAGTCAATTCAAACCAAATTCGTGCAGATGGACCATAGTATACAAGAATTTAAGGATACATTTGAACAATTGTTTATCAAGAGCCTCCTACCATTTTGGGATGGAAAAGGAAAATTATACGATCAAGAGGAATACAATTCTCTCCTCACCTAGTGCAGAATGGATCATTCCAAATTTGAAGCTATGGAGGAGAGACTTAAGGGACCAAGTTTGGTGGAATATTTGGCCACAKAATTTGATATTTTAAATTAGTTTAAGATAGTGAACACCGGGCTGACGACTATGTCTTATGCTACTTGTATTGATCTGGAGATTATGATAAAAGAAATGATGGATTACGAGATTCATTCTGAATCGCAGTGGAAGGAGATCGTGTGGCTAGGCAGGATGAAATTCAATTTTCTAGGGACCAGTAAATAGCCTCGAAGTGTCACCAGATTGGAAAGATTCGACAGGAGATCAGAGAAGGAAAGATGGTCAGGAGGAAGCCGAGCAGTCAGAGAAATTCATCCCTATTTTATGAAACATTTTTTTTAATCATTGTAAATCAGTTCGCCTACCGAAACCGTTGGTTTGTAATTAATGTAGTCAGTTTTGGAAACTGAAATGCTTCAGTTCCAACCATTGTAATCGAATTGTATAAGTACTAGAAATTCCGAATGAATTAATGTTGGTAGAAGTGCAAGAGAACCTTTTAGTTGTTTCTAAACTCAATTGTAATTTTCTGGAGTTGAATTGAATACATATGCAGAAGCTTTTGAAGTATCTATGAAAAGATTCTAATGGTGGTGATATGAGTTTTGTCTCCTTTCATTGTATGTATTTCCTGTGTTCTTTAATTCCATTTACATTTTCTTCTATTTAAACTAGAGAGTTAAAATCCTAGAATTCATCTTGTGATGCTCTCGGCTTAAGCAATTTAAACTATGTGATTTTATTCTTAGCTAACTCAGAATTTATTTCAGTAATGCTCTGATGTAGTTATTTGTTTTCTCCTTCCTCCTACATCCTGCTTAAATTCAATTTACAACTCAGATTCATTGCCTCATTTAGCCTTTATCCTCTGGAGAGTTATACCAACCAATCATTGTTTCCATTCACTTTTAGGATATCGAATCCATAGCCCTGAGTGTTCCTCCCCTTCTTTGCCAACAATTTTATAAAAAAACCCCAAAACAAACTAAATCTAGCTATCGATTGCCAAAGAAATATTAAGTGACACGAGAGAGCCCTCTCTGAGTTTAGTAGGCTAGTTCCTAGCTCTAAAGTAGGTTGAAACAATTTCCTCTGTCGTTTGTCTATCATCCGGAAAAAATTTACAGAGTGCTAACATTCTGGCGTCGTTAACGGGGACGGAATTGAAAAATCTTCCCTGGGAAAAACGAATTAAAGCTTTAGTTTGACCCATGAGGGTGATAGTGGATCAAATACCTTATTGGATGAGATTATTTTTACCCTAGAAACTCCATTACCAAGAGACCAAATGCACCAAATAGTCTGATATAGAAATCTTTGCTCCCAAGAGAATTCACACTAGGAGCAACCCAGACCCAGAAGTTGCAATCCATGTGTCTGACCTTGAAAATATTGTACATAAAAGAAAAGAAAATCTAGTAACCCTAGTGTTACGTCTAGACTGATATCTATCCTTACCCAAGGACGAAGTGAAAAGCATTAAAAACCTTGATTTTGATGTGAAATTTGAGCAAACTCTATTCATAAATAAATCTGAATCTTGTTTAGATGAAGCCATCTTTGACAAAAAAATATTGCAAGATTTGATTTTAGCCGCATCTTCCAGGCCTATAGTAGTCTCCACTCAGAATCAGTAGCCACTTTGACCTCTCATAGTAGCCATGGCCACTATATTTTCTCCCCTAATATTGCCTGCTCAACTACACAAGTTACCTCAATATTATAACCTAAGGATCAAGCTATATGATGTTGAAGGTAACATATCAACCTAGAAGCACCTAGATTGGTTTAATGATTTCATATAATTAGAGGAGGTGGACTTTGAAGATGTAAAAATGAGATTGTTTACACAATGTCTTGCAGGCG
>SNQJ01S0002873.1:95074-117802 GCA_010110895.2 Picea sitchensis
GGTGAACAGTTTAGAGGATATTTGGATGCTTTAGTTTTATTATAGTTTCCTAGTTTAGACAACTTTGGGATATCTTCCCAGATTTCATGTAAACAGTTTTATAACTTCCACAGGGAGGTTTTACCCTGTGGAAAAACTTATAAATACTTATTATTTTTGTAATAAGGATCATCCTCATTTGTGGGAGAACAAGGATATGGAATTTTAATACAAACTGAGAAAGAAGTTGACGTTCTGCTACAACTTTAGCTTTTCATAATATCAATCTTTTGTTTCATGTTTATGTTATCTGTTTGCATATGATTAGTGACTACTTTAGCTATCATAGTCCTTTGCAAAATGATATGGTTGAATTAATGTGATCCATGTCTGTTTTCTTTCACTAATTTTAAAAGTACAACAATTACTTAGTTCAGCTTATGAATGACAAATTTCTCTTCTTCACCAACTGAACTATTATCTATATATCTTTGCATACATGTTTATCTGATTGTAGAGATTTATAAATTATAAGATTGTTGTTTCTTTTATGTCTTGTTTGTCCTGTAAACAAACTTAAAGAGCATTGCAACTATCGTTTACGAGAAGCTTCTGGATTATGCGGTGCGAGTTTCCTTCCTCCGACCAGCTTCGAAGATCATCATACACAGGACAAATTTGGAGCGTTTCCAGGTCAGTTTGTTGTTTATTTGTTTAGTATATTTGTTAGTATTTTAGTTAGATATATGTGTAGTTAGTATATTAGATTGTTTAATTTCAGTAAGTTTTATTTCTTGTTCATAAAATCATAAAATCAACAAAAATATCTTTCTTTGTCTTAGGGCAGATTACAAATGAATTTTTTCAGGTTTTACTTAAATCTGTAAATTGTAGAAATTGTATATTGTGAATAAGTTATATTTCAATTAGTAGTTGGAGTTAGTATAATATTAGTTAGTAGTTTGTATATATAGAAATAGTAGATTAGTTAGTTTGTTTAATAGTTAGTTTTAATTAAATTAGTTAGATTAGTTCATTTTATTTATTGTTAGTTAGTTTAGTTTGTTTTATTTAGTTTTAGTTAGATTATTTAGTTTAGATTAGTTTTCTTTTTGTTTTCTTAGGACTTTAGATCGGCTAACAGAGCCTCTAAACCCGTCAGGGTGGTTCATCCCAAATGGCTTGGGTTATTAGACAACCCCGGACCAGTTCCACTCTCTCAGTTGACGGACGGTCAATTTCGCCCATCAACAGAGAGCAAAGAAATCGGGTAAATCAGGGGAATCGGGAAAATCAAGCAGATCAGGCAAATAAGGGAAATCAAGGAAATCAAAGGGAACAACAAATAAGGCCTCTGTTTCAAAATAATTATGTGAATGAGAATTATGATGGATATTTTGAAGACAACATGAACTATTTTGATGATAAAGAAACAAAGGTATTTTTGACTAAATAAGAACATGACCAGTTCATGGATGCAAGTGAGATATTTTTGCAGGATGAGGAGGAAAGGCTATCAGTTGAAACCAAAGATTACTAAGCAAGATTGCAATATGTCATCATGAAATTCCAAAGAAAATACAACCTTCGAAATTAGAGAGTGCCTGAAAACCTCCCAAAAGGGAATCCTTCAAAGGGAGATCCTCCAAAGGGAAACCTGGCCAAAGAAGCTCAGAGTAACATACCTTCTTCAAGTCAACTCAAAAAATATTTTGCTGCAAAGGATTCTGCTGCAAAGGGTACTATAGACAAAGGAAAGTAGAAAGAATAGCCCTAGAAGAAAATATTAGAAGTGAGGAAAGAAATGGTCACAAAAGAGGTAGAGAAAGCATCATCCTCCTTTAATTTTGAAAGTGAGATGGCCAAGATTAAAATTTATGTACCTTTCAATGAATTAATCAAAAACACTAAGTATAGAAATCAGATCATCAAGATGCTTAAAATGGAACAAACCTATGATACCCTAAACATACAAGATGATCACCTGACCATCTTATTTGGGCCAAGAGTAGAAGAAAGTAATGATAATTAATAAGTTCCCCCTTTTTATGTCATCTTGAAAATTCATGAAATGACTCTGCACAATGCCATGTTGGACTCGGGAGCATCTCATAACCTAATGCCCAAGGTAGTCATGGACCAACTGGGCCTGGACATCACAAGGTCGTACAAAGATCTGTTCTCTTTTGATTCCAGGAAGGTGAAATGCCTAGGTCTTGTTAAATATTTGGTGGTATCTTTGGCACAAATACCAACAAAGAATATGGTCATGGATGTAGTGGTTGTTGAGATCCCTCCCAAGTTTGGCATGATGTTGTCAAGGTCTTGGGCTGCAAAATTAAAGGGAACCCTCCAGATGGACATGTCATATGCAACCATCCCTATTTTTGGTCAGGACAAAAGGTTGTATAGAGAAGTTTTGCTAAAATACATGGTCAAAAATAAGTCACCGTCAAGTAATCACCCCATCTACTCCATGGAAACTAAGTTGGGATCTTCTATTTTCTTCAATGACCTGTGTTGCGAAGAGAAAGAACCTGAAATTAACATGGCTAATAAAGAGAGATAAGATCAATAGATTGAGGAATATTCAGAGTGGCAAGATGAAGCAGAAGATCAGATATGGAAGATGAGTTTTGATGGGGTAGCCTACAGAGAGGGAGTGGGGGTGGGTGTTTGGATCAATCACCCCAAAGGAGATTCGAAATTGTGTTCTTATAAACTTGTTTTTGAGTGCACAAATAACATGGTAGAATATGAAGCATTAATATTGGGGTTAAAAGTTTTGAAATAATTGGGTGCCAAAAGAATTGATGTACATGGATACTATGAGCTAATTATAAATCAAATCAAAGGAATATACCAAGAAAAGCATCCCAGACTGAGGGCTTATAGGAATATGGTACTAGACCTCGTTGAGAAATTTTCAGAATCTAATCTTTCAACAACTCCAAGAGAACAGAATCAGTTTGTTGATGCCTTGGCTACCTCAGCAATGGTTTTCAAAGTCCCAATTTTCCTTGACAAAAGTTACAAGGTTGAGGTCAAATATAGGCCAGCAGTACCAAATAATATGAAGCACTGGCAAGTTTTTTAGGATGAAAAACAGATAGAAAGCTTCCTCAAGATGGAGAATGAATTTGAGAATTTGAATATTGATGATGAATTCTGTGATGGTGAAGTGGATGCAACTTATTTTACAAAGGAGGGGTATTTTGAAAATTGGATTGCAGGCAGAGATATCGTTCTGCTAAAGAGAAACATCATTCCCAAGGGTCTGGTCCCATTGGAGAAACTCTTTGATAATAATGATGTGGCCAAAAGTCCAAATATTACAATAAATGAAGGGGATGTGGAAGATTGAAATATTGGGACTCCAGAGGATCCCAAGATCATTAAGTTGTCCAGAAATATTAGCCCTGAATTCAATGAGAGATATATAAAATTAATGAAAGAGTTCCCTGATGTTTTTCCCTAGAGCTATGATGATTTGAAAGTTTATGACACCAGTATAATCCAACATGTGATCCCAATCAAAGAAGATCGTAAACTTTTCAAACAAAAATTAAGAAGGATAAATCCTTTACTACTGCCGTTGATCGAGAAACAAGTAAAGAAACTATTTGAAGCCAAAATCATAGTGTACCTAAGATTTTCTAAATGGGTGGAAAATCTGGTGCCAGTTAGAAAAAAGAGTGGAGAAATCAGGTTGTGTGTGGATTTCAGGAATCTGAACAAAGTATCCCTAAAGGACAAATACCCACTGCCTAAGATGGATCATATTTTATAGAAGGTGGTGGGATCTCATAAAATGTCAATGTTAGATGGCTTCTCTGGATACAATTAGGTTATGGTGGACCTTGATGATCAAGATAAGACAACATTCACAACACCTTGGGGAACATTCATGTATTTCAAGATGTCGTTTGGGCTCATGAATGTAGGGGAAACATTTCAGAGAGCTATGGACATAGATTTTGCTGACGAGAAGGACAAGTTCATTGTTATCTACCTAGATGGTATCACTATGTATTTTTCCTCGGATGAGGAACACCTCAAGCATCTAAGAAATGCATTTGAAAAATGCAAGAAGTTTGGTATATCATTGAATCCCAAGAAGTCAAATTTTTCCATGGAAGAAGGAAAGTTGTTGGGTAATATTATTTCGAAAGAGGGGATAAAGGTAGATCCCAGCAGGGTTGAAGGAATCTTGAAAATTGACATACCCAAAAGTAAAAAGGAGGTACAATGTTTCTTAGGAAAAGTGAATTTTCTGAGAAGATTCATCTCTAATTTGGCTGAAATCATAAAACATATTACCAGCATGCTCAAGAAGGGAAATGAAATAAAATGGATTCTTGAAGAGAGAAAGTCCTTTGAAGACATCAAGGTGGCATTCACCAAGGATCCAGTACTGGCCAATCCTAATTTTGAAAAGGGTTTCATATTGTTCTCTTTCGCCCCAGAACACACATTTGTTGTTGTTTTACTCCAGAAAGATGACCAAAGTTTTGAGAATCCCATAACATATTACAACAAGACGTTGAGGGATGCTACTATGAAGTATGACATCTTGGAGAAGCAAGCATATGATTTAGTCAAAGCCTTTACAAAATTCAGATTTTACATCCTGCATTCCCATACTACTGCCTATGTACCCAACAATTCAGTGAAATACATCTTAACCTAGCCTGATCCTGAAGGAAAGAGGGGAAAATGGATAGTAGTGCCATTAGAATATGACCTTGAGATCAAACTCACCAAGTTGATCAAGGGACAGGAGATGGAAAAGATGATGGCACAAACCAATTGTGAACTCTTAGGAATAAATTTCATTGCAGACCTGTCAGAGGTTGCAGAAGAAGAAAAGGCGACTCCACAAATATCCCAGAAATTTCTTGATTCCACATGGTATGCGGACATCATCTTTGTGTTGAAAAATTTGCAGGCTCCCCCTGAATTTAGTAAGACAAAGGCCATATTATTTAAACTAAAGGCAACAAACTTTTGTATAGTAAATGAATCTCTATATTGGAAAAATCTAGGGGGGATTTTATTGAGTTGTTTGATAGAAGAAGAAGCAGAAAAGACCATCAGAGAGTTCCATAAGGGTGACTATGGGGGGCATCATTATTGGAAGACAACTTTGCATAATATTTTAAGGGATGGGTTCTATTGGCCTAGAATTTTTCCCAATGTCTATAAAGAAGTTTCAAAATGCCATGAATGTCATATTTTTGATGGAAAAGGAAAATTGCAGCCTATGTCTTTGAAACCCATTTATGTTGAAGATCCTTTCCAACAATGGGGCCTTGATTTTATAGGGTAAATACATCCACAATCCTCATCCCAACACAAGTGGATTCTGACAGCAACAAATTATTTCACTAAGTGGATTGAGGTAGTTCCCACTAGGAAGGAAACAAATGATGTTATCATCCAATTTTTAGAAGACAATATTTTCTCCAGGTTCGGGTGTCTGACTAGGATCATAACAGACAATGCAAAAACTTTTAAGTCCAAGAAAATAGAAAAATTATGCAGTGATTACAATATCACCCTTGGTCATTCTACATCATACTACCCTCAAGGAAATGGGTTGGTCGAGTCTTCGAATAAAATCTTAGTCAGAATCATCAAAAAAATGTTGCAAGAAAATAAAATGGCCTGGCACAAAAAGCTCATCCATGCACTGTGGGCTGACAAAATATACCTAAAGATATCTATAGCCACATACCCTTTCCAGATCATCTATGGTACAGAGGAAATCTTTCCTACTGCATTAGGTTTTCCAGTGATGAAGTTGTTATAGGAGCAGGATGCAGAAACATATGCCACTCAGAGAAGAAATGATGAACTAATCAGTGTGCAACAAACCAGGGAACGAGCTTTCAACAATGCCCAGCTACGCCAAGACAATATCAAAGAGGATTTCTATAGACATATCAAGGTCAACGACTTCAAACTGGGGGACTTGGTATTAAAATGGGACTCCAGGAATGAAGATAAGGGAAAGCACGGGAAGTTTGACCATCTCTCGCTAGGACTGTTTGGGATTTCAGCATACCATGGAAGTAATGCCTACATACTACATGAGAGTAATGGAGACATCGTTGGAGGAGGGCCTGTGAATGGAAGGTTCCTCAAACATTACATCATTTAAATAATCATCACCCCTCCCATTCATTGTACATAATCATTTTATGTTTTCTTTTTTTCGTAAAGAAGTTGTATAGTTGAAGCCTGAGGTGAAGGCCTTGAGCTATGCCGGGTCGATTTTGAGTTTTTGAATAAACGTTGTGTTATGACCCTATGTTTCACAGGAATCATACAAATGACTAAGATTATACCTTCATAAAGGTTGTGTGGTAAATCATGTGGCATCCTACCCATGATTTACAAGAAGAAGACATATATGAGCAGTCGAAGGTTTTGAGACAGTATGAGTGTGATTTTAGTTTCAAAGATTCATTTTCAGCTTTACTAGATGGTTTAAACTCTTGAATGTAAAGGTGTCAAATAAATATCTTTCGATAGCTAAGGGTCAAAATATCATGTGTTTTAATCTGACGAAAGTTCCCAGTTTCAACAGCTAAAAAGGTAGGCACAACTCTCAGATAGTTGCCAAAAGTGCACAGTCTGCTAACGGTTAGATTGTCCCATCGGACTCTCAAACCATCGGTAGTACACACACCATAATCATCTTAAGTTCTGCCGAAATCACCTCCAGATATGATTTGCTTAGTCTCAATAATTTATTTCGGTTTGTATTCATTATTTGATGAAGGATTCAAAACCCTAAGATATTGATTCGAAACCCTACCATCATCAACAATCATTACCATTATCTCCTCGTAAGCAAAACCATCATTGTCTGAGTTGGTTTTAAATAAGACTCATGATCTAAGGTTCCTTTTCTGCCAAGTGTTCATTTCAAAGGTTACCATTCAAACGAATAGTCTACCTCATGTATTTTCCTCCATCTAATTTCCATTTCTCCCTACATCAGCGCTGATTTTCCACTCCAGCCCGACTTTGTTCTTCGCAGGTATTAACATTTTTTGCAGATGGCCAGTGGAGGAAATTTGCTCAGGAAGGAACTAAATGATGTATTATATCTAGAATCTCATCCTGAGATTTTCCATATGTTCAAAGGAGAAGGTTTCTACAAGTACTATGAGAAATTGTAGGGGTATTACCAAGGTGTCGCTAAAGACTTTGCTCAAAGCTTTGATGGAGAAAAAGTAACCCTGGGTCCAATGGTAATGAAAATCGATGAGGTCAGTGTTGAAACAACAACAGAGATGCCTAGGCAAGGTGAGATATGGTTTAAGACAACTTTCACTAAATATATTGAGTTCAAGTCTTACCTTAAGCCCGAATTTCAAAGCATTATTTGGTAGAAGGATGTTCCCAAATCTTACCTAGAGGAGAAACAACAACCTTTTCTTAAGGAAATTCAAGTGTACATCACTTGTGAGGGTCAGTATGGTAGATTCATTCTCTATCACTTCAAACTGATGAATCATTTTACAGGCAAGTGTCCTATGAATATACCCCATGACCTTCATAGGAACTTGACTAAGATGTCACACCAAGTTCAAGCTAAGCCTGATAATGTGCATAATAGGCCTTTACATCATGGTCTCATCAAGATTATAGTGATGGGGGAACTCCAAATAAGAGAGAGGACATGGGACTATCTCCTGTTTTGGGGACAATTCGAGCAAGATATCCAACCTAAGGGTAAGAGGACACCTACAAGGAAATCATCTACACCAAAGAGAAACAAGAGAAAGAGAAGGGATTTGTCACCAATTCAGATAGAAGATCCAATTCATTCATCCAAGCTCAAGGAGGAAAAAAGGAAGCTTGATTTTGATCAAGGAACTGAAGGCCAAAGCAACGTTGCTAATAGGAACATTCTGAATTTGTGATACTTAGATTCTGAGTCTGAAACACCTATGGATGAGAGAGAGGAAACTAAAGTTGAATCTCTAGATCTCGAAATACCTGAAACATCAACAAGCAAGATCAAAAAATCATTAAAGATTAAGAATCTTAAAGAAGAGATATTGGAGCTGAAGTTGCTTGAGAGGGTTATTAAGTCCCAAAACCAGACTATAAAGAACACATTAGATGAGGTAAGAGATTGTTTTGAAAGGTTAGCTAAAATGCATGTAAAGGAGCAGAAGAGGAATAAGAAATTGCTCAAGGAGAATCATAAGTTGCATAAAATGGTTATATGCTTAAGGATCAAACTAATTCTTAAAGATCCTAAGACAAGAACACATCCTGATCTAGAATATCTAGCAGAAGTTGTTGTGAACCTCAATGAAGATCCTGAAGGGTAGATAGATCAAATAAATTCCATTTTTGAAATTTTGGAAAAGGTTTCAAAGACCTGTAGTTTCTATAGCTTATCCTACTATGTTTCAGGCACGTTAGCTGCCAAATCCCAGGACTTTCGGTAGCTTATCCTACTCTGTTTCAGGAGCATAAGCTGCYGAAAGTGTAGACACATGCAGAATGTTAGTCTTTTTTCCCATATCAAATATTTTTGTTTCCAAATCATTCAAGGAAGGTTTCAAATGAATTATAACTTTAAAATGGATAAATATCATCTATTACCATGATCTCCTCGTAAGCGAAACCATCACTGTCTGAGTTGGATTTAAATAAGACTCATGATCTAAGGTTCCTTTTCTGCCAAGTGTTCATTTCAAAGGTTACCATTCAAACCACTAGTCTACCTCATGTATTTTCCTCCATATGATTTCCATTTCTCCCTACATCAGCGCTGATTTTCCACTCCAGCCCGACTTTGTTGTTTGCAGGTATTAGCGTTTGTTGCAGATGGCCAGTGGAGGAAATTTGCTCAGGAAGGAGTTGAATGATGTCTTATATCTGGAATCTCATCCTGATATTTTCCAGATGTTCAAAGGAGCAGGTTGCTACAAGTACTATGAGAAATTGTAGGGGTATTACCAAGGTGTCGCTAAAGCCTTTGCTCAAATATTTGATGCAGAAAAAGTAACCCTGGGTCCAATGGTAATGAAAATCGATGAGGTTAGTGTTGAAACAACAACAAATATTCCTAGGCAAGGTGAGATATGGTTTAAGANGAAAGTGTAGACACATGCAGAATGTTAGTCTTTTTTCCCATATCAAATATTTTTGTTTCCAAATCATTCAAGGAAGGTTTCAAATGAATTATAACTTTAAAATGGATAAATATCATCTATTACCATGATCTCCTCGTAAGCGAAACCATCACTGTCTGAGTTGGATTTAAATAAGACTCATGATCTAAGGTTCCTTTTCTGCCAAGTGTTCATTTCAAAGGTTACCATTCAAACCACTAGTCTACCTCATGTATTTTCCTCCATATGATTTCCATTTCTCCCTACATCAGCGCTGATTTTCCACTCCAGCCCGACTTTGTTGTTTGCAGGTATTAGCGTTTGTTGCAGATGGCCAGTGGAGGAAATTTGCTCAGGAAGGAGTTGAATGATGTCTTATATCTGGAATCTCATCCTGATATTTTCCAGATGTTCAAAGGAGCAGGTTGCTACAAGTACTATGAGAAATTGTAGGGGTATTACCAAGGTGTCGCTAAAGCCTTTGCTCAAATATTTGATGCAGAAAAAGTAACCCTGGGTCCAATGGTAATGAAAATCGATGAGGTTAGTGTTGAAACAACAACAAATATTCCTAGGCAAGGTGAGATATGGTTTAAGATAGATTTCACTAAATATATTGAGTTCAAGTCTTACCTTAAGCCTGAATTTCAAAGCATTATTTGGTAGAAGGATGTTCCCAAATCTTACCTAGAGGAGAAACAACAACCTTTTCTTAAGGAAATTCAAGTGTACATCACTTGTGAGGGTCAGTATGGTAGATTCATGCTCTATCACTTCAAACTGATGAATCATTTTACAGGCAAGTGTCCTCTGAATATACCCCATTACCTTCATAGGAACTTGACTAAGATGTCACACCAAGTTCAAGCTAACCCTGATAATGTGCACAATAGGCCTTTACATCATGGTCTCATCAAGCTTATAGTGATGGGAGAACTCCAGATAAGAGAGAGGACATGGGACTATCTCCTGTTTTGGGGAGAATTCGAGCAAGATATCCAACCTAAGGGTAAGAGGACACCTACAAGGAAATCATCTACACCAAAGAGAAACAAGAGAAAGAGAAGGGCTTTGTCACCAGTTCAAATAGAAGATCCAATTCATTCATCCAAGCTAAAGGAGGAAAAAAGGAAGCTTGATTTTGATCAAGGAACTGAAGGCCAAAGCAACGTTGCTAATAGGAACATTCTGAATTTGCGATACTTAGATTCTGAGTCTGAAACACCTATGGATGAGAGAGAGGAAACTGAAGTTGAAGCTCTAGATCTCGAAATACCTGAAACATCAGCAAGCAAGATCAACAAATCATTAAAGATTAAGAATCTTAAAGAAGAGATATTGGAGCTAAAGTTGCTTGAGAGGGTTATTAAGTCCCAAAACCAGACTATGAAGAAAACATTAGATGAGGTAAGATATTGTTTTGAAAGGTTAGCTAAAATGCATGTAAAGGAGCAGAAGAGGAATAAGAAATTTCTCAAGGAGAATCATAAGCTGCATAAAATGGTTATATGCTTAAGGATCAAACTAATTCTTAAAGATCCTAAGACAAGAACACATCCTGATCTAGAATATCTAGCAGAAGTTGTTGTGAACCTCAATGAAGATCCTGAAGGGTAGATAGATCAAAGAAATTCCATTTTTGAAATTTTGGAAAAGGTTTCAAAGACTTGCAGTTTCTATAGCTTATCCTACTCTGTTTTAGGCACGTTAGCTTCCAAATCCCAGGACTTTCGGTAGCTTATCCTACTCTGTTTCAGGAGCATAAGCTGCCGAAAGTGTAGACACATGCAGAATGTTAGTCTTTTTTCCCATATCAAATATTTTTGTTTCCAAATCATTCAAGGAAGGTTTCAAATGAATTATAACTTTAAAATGGATAAATATCATCCTCTTTTTCAGGGTTTAGTGGATAATAAAAAGGACAAAAGGCTCAAAATTTATCCTATTTTTGGTTGAAGATTTTCCTAGGTGCCAGAAAAGGATCTCGAGTTGCCTTGTCATCACCTAGAAGATTGTTGAAGATGTCAAAAATTTCTGAATACTATCAGATATGATAAGGGATTGACCCCGTAAGATACGACTTGATCCTACTTTTGTGACACTGTTTGATTATGTACTATTTTAGTATTTCAGATCCTCTTTGATAGGATCTTAGATTTTGATGTAAAGGATACATTGCCTATGTTTTCAAAGTAATAGAGGGTTATACTAGCAAGGAAGGATGGCA
The DNA here is from genome assembly GCA_010110895.2 of Picea sitchensis. Taxonomy (NCBI): domain Eukaryota; kingdom Viridiplantae; phylum Streptophyta; class Pinopsida; order Pinales; family Pinaceae; genus Picea; species Picea sitchensis. The sequence goes on from SNQJ01S0002873.1 coordinate 106,424, forward strand.
TGGAAATGTCCCGATCCACTATAAAAATGTTTCAAAGGTTGTAAGTGATTGTTATGGATGAATACAAAGGCATTATATTTCCAGATTCTTGCGTCATGTTTGAGTGGTGAAGTTTTTCCCTGATGTAACTTGTTGCTTTCCCGTTTCACATGATTTTTCTTTTTGTATTGTTTATGAGAAGATAATGTGCATGATTTTTTCTTAACACCCTGTGTTGTCTCGAAACAATATTTATGTTTTCTTACAATTTTGAAATGTTGAATTCGGATAAGCTCTGCTCTGCATTTGAAATGAACTTCGATCTTTTCTTTTTTTCTCATTTTATAAGAGCAAAGGATCTACTGACATGATTTCCCTACTTGGTTACATTTTGTCTCAGTTATTCGTTCATCTATCATATTAACCTCTTGACTCCATTTTTCCCAATGGTCCTCTTTTGTGGTCTCAACCAAAAAATCTAAAAAACAAATCCTATTCTGCATAGCTAGCCTAAGATCCATACTCAAACAAATATTAATTTGACAGAGAGATCCCTCTCTGAGTCTCAGAGGGATATATCCTTGACTCAAAGTGGTTTTGTAGTTACCCCTACCGATTTCCTCCTCAGCCTGGGAAAATTACAGGGTGATAACATAATGGCGACCATATTGGGGACTTTCTCTAATAATGCACTTCAAGTTCTAGATATGATCACTGATGGTGGACAATGACCAGACACAATAAGGTTGAGATCATTCACCTCGTGAATCCAATATCCAGATCAGTTTCAATTCGAGGACTCCATTGGAGGAAGAACCATAAACATGACCAAGCAATCTAGAAAGAGCAGGTAGTCATGTCCTAATTGTATTCAAGATGTTATAGGATTTTTCTTTAATTATCTTCTCTCTTATTCCGATCCTAGTCAAGAGTACAATGCTGAAGTTTACATTGATAATTTGAAAATTGATGAGATTCCAGAGACTAAGACCCAAATTGTAGATCATGTGCATACTCATACATAGGTGCACATCCCATATATACTTGTAGAAAGCCCAGTGAGACATAAGCCTCTTGCTTTATCTCCTTTTCTTGTTAAAATTTCAGACAATTGTATCCCCCTTCCTTCACCTCCTATACCAGTAAAAGTCCCAGATAGATATAAGCCTCTAGATTTTCCTCCTATTCTCCATGACCTCCCTGTCAATTACATCAATAATCTGCCCAGGTTTGATGGGGAAAATTTGATGATCACTGCTAAAAAGCATATCCAAAGTCTTGAGGATTTTCTTGATATGTTTGAGGTGGAATATGATGATGTCTACATCAGAATGTTTTCCCTATCATTGCAAGCTAAAGTTAAAAATTGGTTTAAAAGTCTTCCATCTACAAGCATTACCAATTTCCATCAATTCATGCAAATTTTCCTAGATCGATGGGTGATCATGAGAAATGTATTTCTCATTCTAGAAGAATATGACCATTTGAAAACATGGCTAGGGGAGACAGTACCTCATTTTTCAGCAAGGTTCAATAAGGTATATCATGCAATGTCTGTTGATATAAGACCACCCCCAAGATTAGCTCACTTGCATTACCCCGATTCTTTCGATCCAAAGATGGCCTTCCAATTAAGAGAAAAGAACACCGCAACCCTAAAATAAATGCAAATTGTTGCAGCCGATGTGGAAGCTAACTTGTTGAACAAAAAAGCAAAGTTAGAATCATTGAGGAAAAACAAAACAGAAAGGGAGCATGTGGGGTCCTCAGAAGAAAACATAGATATTTTGATGAACACTGTCAATGAAATGATGCAATCAATTAGCAGGAAACATAAACTTGTTGTTAAAAGACCACATGTCCCAATAGTTCCATAATAGATAGGGATCCATGTCACCAAAAAATTTGCATCCCATCCTTGGTATTAGGGATTGGATAATGATTGTTTCATGTATTCAATTCACAATGTAGTCCAAGATGAAATTCCAACTCAGCTTGCAGAAGAGCCATTAACTGATATGATGTGTATGTATGATGATTTTCCTTTCATGGATGATCTTCCCAAGTGTGACAAGGATTACATTCAGATGTATTTTCCAAAGCAATCGACAACATATTGTTGGGAGGAAGATGATCAGTTGCAATTTAAACAGGACAACCAATCTGTACATAGCAATCATGACAGCAAGGATCAAAATGTAGAAAATCTCAGAGTAAGTGTACAAAATTTACCCTTATGTTTCTCCTCTTTTAAATTTTTGAAGGAAATTTCTAAACAAGTGGTAAATATCAAAGAAGATAAATCTTCTGATGAGATAGTGAAGTATGTTAGTGTTGAAAAAGAGGCTATTTCAGATCCAGGATTACAATCTCCAAGTTTCTCTAATTTTCAAAGTTCAGGGGAAAATGGAGAGCCTGAAGAAGAATTCGAAACACTAGAATATAACTCTATACCTTTAGTTTTTGACTCATTCAAAATCTTGAAGGAGACTCTTGAGCATATGTTGAAGGAAAAACACATAGAAATCTAGAACCTGTCATGTGAATCAATGAAGCAATCTTGTCAACCCTTTCAGGATCCCATAACAACAATTTTAGATGATATGTGTATTCAGGAGCCTTTGTCGACATTCATATATGGAATGAAAAACATCTATGATTGTGATATGATCAGACAATCAACTTCATTTCTCAGTTCAGTAGGAGGATCACCACAAATCCCATCAGAGAATTTTCAGTCATGTAAAGAAGCATTGGAGGACACATAAATCATAGGTGTAAAATCAAGTCATGATGATGAATTGTTTGAAGTTGAAAATCAAAGGATGGGCCAAGGCTATATTGATCTTGTAAATACATATATGGAGAAATTTTTCAATACAAGATCCTTTTCCATTTCTAGTATTTTTCCTATTTTTTAGGTTTATCAAATCTTCTGTGGTGAAGGCCAAGATGGAAACTACTCTCAAGCACCATTAACAGGCCTAGTTTTGAGTTTTATCAAAAGCGGTAAAGAAGTAAAATTATCAGAGAAAATGTTGGATTGGCTTCACTGGAATTTTTCCATTACTTAATGGAAATATAATCTTAGTAGGTTAGATTAGGTAGGTATGAAAATATGTTTGTTAGATAAGTATCTTCATTTCTTTTCAGTTTAATTCTCAACATTGGTTTAAATTTCCAGTTTCATAATAACAGTCATATTTTTCAGAGCACAAAACATATTCAACACACAGATTATATTTATGTTTGTGGTTCAGTTAAAAAGATCTTGGACAGAAACAGATTGCAGGTTTGCAGATAATACAAAAGGTAAAGGTACCTGGTTTTGGTGTTCTTGTCACCTCACAAGGAGACTATCATCCCTAGGTGGAGCCATTGTTATGACCCTATGTTTCATAGGAATCATACAAATGACTAAGATTCTACCTTCAGAAAGTCTGTGTGGTAAATCATGTGGCATCCTGCCCATGATTTACAACAAGAAGACATATATGAGAATTCGAAGGTTTTGAGATAGTATGAGTGTGATTTTAGTTTCAAAGATTCATTTGCAGCTTTACTAGATGGTTTAAACTCTTGAATATAAACGTGTCAAAGAAATAGCTTTTGAAAGCTAAGGGTCAAAATATCATGTGTTGTAAGTTGTCGAAAGTTCCTAGTTTTGGTAGCTAGAAAGGCAGGCACAACTCTCAGATAGCTGTCGAAAGTGCAGAGTCTGCTAACGGTCAGACTGTCCCATCAGACTCTCAAACCATCAGTAGTACACAAAACATAATCATCTTAAGTGATGCCGAAATCACCTTCAGATATGATTTGCTTAGTCTCAATAATTTATTTTGGTTAGTATTCCTTATTTGATGAAGGATTTGAAACCCTAAGATATTGATTCAAAACCCATCAACAACAATCATTACCATTATCTCCTTGTAACTGAAACCATCACTATCTGAGTCAGTTTTAAATAAGCCTCATGATATAAGGTTCCTTGTCTGCCAAGTGTTCATTTCAAAGGTTGCCATTCAAACCACTAGTCTACCTCATGCATTTTCCTCCATCTAATTTCCATTTCTCCCTACATCAGCATTGATTTTCCACTCCAGCCCAATTTTTTTGTTTTCAGGTATTAGCGTTTGTTGCAGATGGCCAGTGGAGGAAATTTGCTCAAGAAGGAGTTGAATGATGTCTTATATCTGGAATCTCATCCTGAGATTTGCTAGATGTTCAAAGAAGCAGATTGCTACAGGTATTGTGAGAAATTGAAGGGGTATCACCAAGGTGTTGCTAAAGCCTTTGCTCAAAGATTTGATGGAGAAAAAGTAACATTGGGTCCAATGGTAATGAAAATTGATGAGGCCAGTGTTGCAGCAACAACAAAGATGCCTAGGCAAGGTGAGAGATGGTTTAAGACAGTTGTCACTAAAGATATTGAGTTCAGGTATTACCTTAAGCCTAAATTTCAAAGCATTATTTGGCAGAAGGATGTTCCCATATATTACCTGGAAGAGAAATGGAAGCATTTGCTTAAGGAAATACAAGTGTACATCACTTGTGAGGGTCGTTATGGTATAGTCATGCTCTATCACTTCAAACTGCTGAATCATTTTAGATGCAAGTGTCCTCTCAATCTACCCCATTACCTTCATAGGATCTTGACTAAGATGTCACACCAAGTTAAAGCTAAGCCTGATAATGTGCACAGTAGGCTTTTCCATCATGGTCTCATCAATCTTATAGTGATGGGAAATCTCTAGAGATGACATAGGACATGGGACTATCTCCTATTTTGGGGAGAATTCGACCAAGAGATCCAACCTAAGGGTAAGAGGACACCTACAAGGAAGTCATCTACACCAAAGAGCAACAAGATAAAGAGAAGGGCTCTGTCACCTGTTTAGACAGAAGAGCCAATTCATTCATCTAGGATCAAAGAGGCAAAAAGGAAGCTTGATTTTGATCAAGGAACTGAAGGTCAAAGAAGCGTTGCTAATAAGAACATTTTGAATTTTCCATACTTAGATTTTGAGTCTGAAACACCTATGGATGAGAGAGAGGAAACTGAAGTTGAAGCTCCAGATATTGAAATACCTGAAACATCAACAAGCAAGATCAACAAATCATTAAATATTAAGAATCTTAAATAAGAGATATTGGAGATAAAGTTGCTTGAGAGGGTTATTAAGTCCCAAAACCAGATTATAAAGAACACATCAGATGAGGTAAGAGATTGTTTTGAAATGTTAGCTAAAATGCATGTAAGGGAGTAGAAGAGGAATAAGAAATTGCTCAAGGAGAATCATAAGCTGCATAAAATGGTTAGATGATTAAGGATCAAACTAATTCTTAAAGATCCTAATCCAAGAACACATCCTGATCTAGAATCTCTAGCAAAAGTTGTTGTGAACCTCAATGAAGATCCTAAAGGGTAGATAGATCAAAGAAATTCCATTTTTGCAATTTTGGAAAAGATTTCAAAGACCTGTAGTTTCAGCAGGTTATCCTACTATGTTTCAGGCACGTTAGCTTCCGAATCCCAAGACTTTCAGAAACTTATCCTACTCTGTTTCAGGCACGTAAGTTGCTGAAAGAGCAGACATAGGTATAACATTAGTCTTTTTGCCCAGATCAAATATTTTTTCTGCCAAATCATTCGAGGAAGGTTTCAAATGAATTAGAAATTTAAAATGGATAAAGATCATCCTCTTTTTAAATTTAAAGTGGATATAAATTTGTAGTAACCCCGACCGATTTCCTCCTCAGTCTGGAAAAATTACAGGGTGATAATAGGTTGGAGGATTCATATTGTAGGAATAAACTACAACCCAATGGGTAGGCACATGGTCTACCATTCTTTGATACCCCACAGGGAGGATAACATCCCCAATAGGAGCCTATGTTATCACCACAACAATTTTTAATGGAATCCAAGTCTCAAGACTTAGCTAAAGGGAAAACAAGTTTGGACGCACGATAAATTGGAGGGTGGAGCCCCATCTGGAAGAATATGGATAGATATAGCGGAGATGCGAGAGTGATGGGACCCGATGAGACACAAATCTCAGACACCACGGATCAACAATTAGCAATCGTATTGCACAAAGAACTAGAAGGGGGTTTAATTACGTGAAAGTAGTCCGATGGAAATACCATGGTTTCGGTGCATGACCACGTGTTGCCACCAGAGGCATATCGGGGTGAAAATCAGTCTACTCCAAAATACTTTGTCTCGTCCCCGATATCAAGATGAGTATATAAAGGAGGGCCCCGTGTCATTATTTTATGATATTTCAAAATCATTCGAATGTTTTAAATTTGGGGCAACCACTCTGTTTGAACTAAGGCTCAACAATGCACCAGACTTGCGCATTCTTCGCTCACTCACAGGTATTTTTCATTATGTCCATGGACCTTGTCATTATGTCCATAGAAGAACAAGACCCCACCTCGAAAGAGGAAACCCTAATTGACAGAGACTCCAATGTGTTCAACAATGTAATAAACGTCTCACCCATCTCTTTGTCTAGATCTAATTTGCTAGACAATGTAGGGAAGTGGTCCAGGTGTCCATAGTCCCCTACACCATCGAAATCGATTTCCCCTTCTCGAAATTTGTAAGCTAGTGTGCAGAAAATTACTCACAAGAAGAAAGGGTCATTTTAAATAAGTTAGGGTCAGAGGTCCTCTGTAAAATAGATATCCCATTAGCCTGATACGTCCTCAGTGTACCAGAGTCACCCTCCACTCTGTCTGAACCCTTCGAGGAAGAAAATTTAGTTTCTGTTTATAGAGAATGTTCCCCCGAGGTCAAATCCCTATTTTTTCATACAATCGTCAAACCTGAGAACCATTATGAGAGTTTGTCTTTGCCAATGAGTATGTGCATCATGGTTATTGAAGTCTAGTGGGAATGTTCCATCCTCTGCCAAAATTTATGTTTAGATAATGAAAATTACGTGGTTGAGGTCATGCTGGGTTTTCTGCTAACCTTTTTCCAGTCAGAGTCCATTCAGTCAGTCAGTTCTAGTTTCGATAAGTTTATAGCGAATAACATACACAATCAGCTAGTGAATTTTCATTCACTAAGGCACTTTAGGTATTATACATACCTACTGAAGATGTTCCTGGAGACAAACAAAATAGATTTCCCTAAAGCTGCATTCATCTCAATTGAATGCAAAAGGATCATAATGCTCATTTTCATAAATAAGACCATGTTCATGGTTTATAGCCTAATCTTCAGCATGGGCCTGCCAAGGGTTTTGGAAGAAATGAAAAGTTGTTTACAACCCAATCCAAAGAACAATATAGGATATTGGGTGATGTTCGTGCACTTCACTATGATTTGGGTATATGGTTATCAAGAGGGACCTTACCTTTTGCCTGTTTTCTTGACTCCCAGAGTCTTTGCCTTGGAATTCATCAGGTAAAGAATCATCTCAGAAACAAAGCATTTTTTGAAACTGCACAAGGCATCTAACTTAAAGTTTCCTTTCATAATAGGACCCTTTGTGGTAAATACTAGGTCCTGTTTGCCTCATATCCAGGCCAAGCTCAATGAATTCGGATTTGCACAGTTACAATGGAGGAAATATGATTTGCATAAGGTCATGTCTAAAAGAAGGTTGATGAGAAAACAAGGCCCCTATGAGTATGAGCATGTTGAAGGATTTGATAAACTGGCAAATCTGGAAACCTGTGCAAATATGGATGTCACCTTACAACCTGATCATACACAACAAATAGAGTCAGCCTTGTAGAATATCCAGACATTGAAAACTTATCCAAGATTGATTATTAAAGTTCCAACGGTGAGTGTTTATAACAAGAGGAGCAGTTCAGAGGCACTCGGTGCCATTAGTTAGCAAAATGTTCTCAAGAAAATGAAAATCACACCATCTTCTTAGATAGTAGACCTGGAAGAAGAAGAACCTAAAGAGAAAATGAGCATGGAGATGGTGGAACGTGCAACCAAGAATGAAGAGGCAGGTACAAGAAGAATGCCAAAGTGAAATTAGTTCAAGGGTTTTCAGCAGCAAGAAGCATGTCTTTAATAAGACACCTGGGGCAGTATACCAATCGAAGGCATATTTATCAAATCAATATGTTTTGAAAGGAAGTATGGAAAATAGTGAAATAAGAGACTTGTTACCCGAGGTAGAGAGGATCTCCCAGCACAAGTCTTCCATTTTCTTAGTTAGGTATGTGGAAAGGAAGACATTTAACATAACAGTAGCAGATGATGATAAAGTTTTTGAAATCAAGCTGCATCATGAAAATATTGGTGCCCCAGATAAACTTAAATTCCACAGAAATGCCAGTGACATGCTATATTCAGACTACCTGAGTTTGAGTTTGAGGGTTTCAAGACTGACAACCCATGCACTTAAATTGGATGGACAATTGAAGAAGGAAAAAGAATCCAGTGGAGCCTGGCAGACCCAGCTCAAAATATAGGAGTCTGAAGGCCCTCAAGGGATAAAGACTTCCTTAGATGAGAAAGAGAAGATGATCCAAAGCCTGAAGAAGAAGATAAAAATGTCTTCCATAGAACATCCACAGACATCAAAGCTATCTTCTTTAGAACAAGAAAAAGAGACATTCAGATGGGAAACACTAAATTACATAGCTAAAGTGTTGCAGATGGAAAAGGAAAAAGAGAATTGGTCACAAGGAAAAGCAATAACATCAAATATGGTTGTTATTGTACCTTCTACTATAGAAACTGGATCAAGTGCCAATGGATTGGTTCAGGATATGTCCCAAGTAAGCTTGAAGATAGGATAAATCAAGAGCCTTAAGGGAATCGTAGAAAATCTACAACAAGAGATGAAAATGAAGGATGAAAACATGGACCAAATCCAAAAGGAAAATCAAGATTTGTAGGAAAGGGTAAACAAGATGAAGACAAGGTTTAAAGGTAAAGTAATTTTGCAAGGAGATAAACATGTAATCTGGGATTCTATTGTTGTTGAGGCTGCTAAGTTCATAGTGTACTTGAATTTTATAAATAAAAAATACAACATGGCTATCACTACTCGAAGCAGGTGTACTGTTGTAAATGAGACACTAGAGAAAAAACCCTCAGAATGGGCCCATAACATTATAAGTTTTCTTAATTTTGTTCCTACCACTGATATCCAGGCCATTGGGTCAAAGTGAGGACTGCACTAATAATTTGGGCTAGGAGGATCATCGCTAAGCACAATTTTCTCAAGTCAGTTCAAACCAAAGTCGTGCAGATGGAGAAGAGTATACAAGAGTTTAAGGATACATTTTAACAATGTTTTTATCAAGGGCCTCCTGCCATTTTGGGATGGAAAATGGAAATTATACGATCAAGAGGAATATAATTCTCTCCTCACCTAGTGCAGAATGGATCATTCCAAATTTGAAGCTATGGAGGAGATCCTGAAGGGACCATGTTTAGTGGAATATTTGGCCACAAAATTTGAGATTTTAAATCAGTTTTAGAGAGTGAAGACTGGGTTGTCGACTATGTCTTACGCTTATTTTATTTATCTAGTGATTCTGATAAAATAAATGATGGATTACGATATTCCTTCTGACTCGCAGTGGAAGGAGATCGTGTGGCTAGGTAAGACGAAATGCAGTTTTATAGGGACCAGTAAATAGCCTCCAAGCATCACCAGATTGGAAAGATTCGACAAGAGATCGAAGCAGGACAAATGGCAAGGAGGAAGTCGAGCAGTCAGAGAAATTTGTCCCTAGTTTATGAAACATTTTTTTTAATCATTGTAAATCAGTTTGCCTACTGAAACCGTTGGTTTTTAATTAATGTAGTCATTTTTGGAAGCTGAAACACTTTAGTTCCAGCCATAGTAATCAAATTGTATAAGTACTATAAATTCTGAATGAATTAATGTTGGTAGAAGTGCAAGGGCACCTTTTAGCTATTTCTGAACTCAATTGCAATTTTTTGGAGCTGAATTGAATACATATGCAGAAGCTTTTGAAGTCTCTATGAAAAGATTCTAATGGTGGTGATATGATTTTTGTCTCCTTTCATTGTTGTATTTCCTGTGTTCTTTAATTCGATTTACATTTTATTCTATTTAAATTGGAGAGTTAAAAGTCGTGAATTCATCTTGTGATGCTCTCGGCTTAAGCAATTTAAACTGTGTGATTTTATTCTTAGCTAACTCAGAATTAATTTCAGTAATGCTCTGATGCAGTTATTTGTTTTCTCCTTCCTCGTACACCCTGCTTAAATTCAATTTACAACTCATATTCATTGCCTCATTTAGCCTTTATCCTCTGGAGAGTTCTACCAGCTAATCATTGTTTCCATTCACTTTCAGGATATTGACTCCATAGCCCTGAGTGTTCCTCCCCTTCTTTGCCGACAATTTTATAAAAAAAACCCCAAAACAAACTAAATCTAGCCATCGATTGCCAAAGAAATATCAAGTGACATGAGAGAGCCCTCTCTGAGTTGAGCAGTCTAGTGACCAGATCTAAAGTAGGTTGAAACAGTTACCTCTGTCATTTGTCTATCAGTCGGACAAAATTTACAGAGTGTTAACACCTCCTACTCTTATTTATAATAATTCTATCTTCTAAAGAACATTCTAGAGTAATATCTTTCTAGAAGTGGAAGCTTCTATTAGGTCTTCTTACATTGACTTGTTCACATTTATTAAATAGGCCTTATTAACTAATGTCGGCCTTTATTACATGCAAAACATATTATTATACCTATGTGAGGGGTTAGGGAGGTCAAGTCCCTAACATGCCCTCCCCTTTGAAGAACAACCTTATCCTCAAGGATTGAGATGAGGAAATTGTTGCAAAATGGTGGTCGACTCCTAGGTGGCATATTCTAGAGTTGTCTCTTTCCAATGAACTAACACTTCCTTGATGGTTCGCTGATGGAGACGCCACTCTCATTGATACAAGACTATTTGTGGATACAACCAAGTGGAACCTTCTTCATCCAAATTACGGAGACTGATATGAGTTTGACACTTACTTCCAATCACTTTCTTTAAGCATGAGACATGAAAAACATGATGGAGCTTAGAATGAATGGGCACATCTAACTGGTAGGCCACAGGCCCAAATCTCTTGAGAATTTTATAAAGACCTGTTGGCAGCCAATACAATTTTTTCTATTGCCTTAAAAGCTGCCTGCACCTACGTCTACTAAAATTCAAATTGACGTCGCATTTTGCAAATAGATGATATTTTCATTTCATATGACATTTGCAAATTGGTTTCAATTTAGTTTTCACGACTGTAAGCGTGAAAACTCCTCCATCGTTATTTGAATTGTCATGATCTGCTCATCGATATTTTGATTGGTACCTATCTTTGGTTTATTATTAAGTGGCTGGAATGATTTTTCGAACTATGTCCATTTGCCTATTCTTACTTTGATTG
>SNQJ01S0002873.1:124555-147485 GCA_010110895.2 Picea sitchensis
ATATTAGTTTGTTTTTATTGTTAGTTAGTTTAGTTTCTTTTATTTAGTTTGTTTTAGTTAGTTTTAGTTAGTTTTATTTGTTTTAGATAGATTAGTTAGTTTAGATTAGTTTTCTCTTTGGTTTTCTTAAAAGACCTTAGGGCAGCCAACAGAGCCGTTAAACTCATCAGGGTGGTCCATTCCAAATGGCTTGGGTTATTTAGACAACCCCGGACCGGTTCCACTCTCCCAGTTGACGGACGTACAATTTCGCCCGTCAACAATGTAACATCTCATTCCACTAAGAACACTTTTATTTACTTATTCTTTGAGGACACTTGCATGGAAGTGATCCAGTTATGGTACATCATGACTTCATTTCAATTATGGTTTATATATGATGATGATAATATATTGTGACTTATTTTTATTTTGATGTACATGTATTAGTGAATGTTATTGACGAATTTTACTAAATGTGGAGGACACATGATAAGATATGGATGTTGATGGCATCAATGGACTTCCTTGGACTTTGGATTAAATCAGGGAGTGGATTGTATTTGTTTGAGTATTTCATTTTACCCACATGTGATATATGACTGATTTTAGTATGATTTATGTATATGGATTATTGACGGTGTTTTTGTCACTGGATGAATGCTTGAAGATGCTTGTTAATCCAAATCACATAAGGAGTAAAGGGGACATGCACATAAACCATACATATCAAGGAGAGGTGTGGTAACGTCCCTATCACATCCTACTAGCACTCCCACCATGGTTTGAGTTTTAGGTTAACGATTACCTAGTTTTGTTGATACAGAGAGTGGGGTGAATCAATATCAAGTACAATTTAAAAAAAAATTCAACTTATAATTCAAACAGATTATATATTCAATTATATCCAACTTCCAAATATAAAGGGAGGGATAAACCTCCAAAAGGAATATACAATACTCCAATATCAAGAGAGGGTTGACCTCTACATCCTTGCCCCTTCCTTCCACAAAATAATATATGAGAGATAATAAAACTTTACATTAAATTATCACCATCAACCAACCATCACTTAGAACCTCATAATTCTTCCCGAGACTTCTTAACTTGTGCAATTCTTCACTTCTTGGAATACTGTGATATTGTAGATAATATTACTCAATGTATTCTCTGAAACCCCCCCAAGTTTCACTCCTTGAATCCTCCCAGAAAAGGATTTATAGAGAAAATGGTAGACCTTATTCAATTCTGATTTATTCAGGAAAGCAAACTTGTACAACATGCCCTGCGCTCAATATTTAACATAAGATTCTGATTTTTTTACAAAGGAAACTACAACCCATACTCTTTCCAATGAAATTAGTCTCACTTCATTTGGATTCTCTATCAGTACTTTATAATTTTTTTACTCGGAACACCTATTTATGACTAGCTTAGAACACACCACCAAAATACTTCATCCTCCCTTGAAATTCAGCCTTCTTTACTTCATATTTCCTCTAAAATTTAACTTATATCTCCTTTTTCATTAACAAACTTGTGTGTGTTTGAAATGAATGTATAATGATATGTATTTATACCCTTTATGGCACTTCCTTTTAACAATAGGGTTGACATGTAGTTTCTTCTTTAATTCACATTGTCATCTTCAAAAATTCATTTCTCCTCAATTGTGAGGATCCACGTGACGTGCCACATACCACCGGAAGCAAAATGACTTATACTATTCATCCATGGGTGTTGTATCTACATGTGTAATTTCCTTCTTGTCTATCTACTTCGATCAACTGTGGGGTCCAAAATCCAATGAATAGGGGTGACATCAGTGACTACAACCAATGACTAGGGTTGACATCAATGACAACAACCAATCTTCCAACAATATTCCCCTTTGTCATTGATGGAAACACTCATGCTTCCCCTATCCTCATGCTCTTGGTTTATCTCGCCATTTGACATCAATGGAAAAGGGTGGGGATGACCCCCCTAAGTTTAATGGAAAAAGGTAACTTTGTTATTTGGGGCTGCCCCCCCTGAACATATAACATTTAATAACACTTCATTTTTATGGTCTTGTTCTTCCTTGAAGTTTTTTCGTGGATCTAGGACGTATATGTTACTTTGTCTTCTTGTCGCAGTTGAAAAAAATATTCTTGAACCTTCTTCTTCAATTTTTCATCTTTGTGAGTCAAACATGAGAGTATATACTTGATCACACATTTTACTAAAACTAAGCAGATTATGCTTCAAGTCTTCAACCAATAGGACATTCTTTGATTTTACTTTTTTTCTTCCAATATCTACTACACCTTTTCCAAGTATTTTGGCAGATGATTCATATCCAAATGCAACATTTCCACCTTTTCTATTCAAGATGATGAATTTGTCTTGATCCCCAGTCATGTGTGAAGAACATCCACTATCTATGTAACATTCATCTTCTTCTTTACATTCTTCAACAGTCAATGCTATTCGACAATATTCATTGTTTGGAATCTCTTTCCTTCTCCATACTGTGGTTGGCATAGGAGCATCTTCATTCATATATCTTCAATCTCGTGCTTTGTTACCAAGATAATTACATTTGTAGCATACAATATTTTTTTCCCTCAATGTGGAAAATGAATTATAATTTTTTTTAACAAATCCACGATTGTTTCCATATCTTATATTTACACCATTCATGTTTCTTACATAGTTCTTTCTTTCATTGATTATGCAATTAATTTCTTTATGTCCAAATCTTTTGAAAGTATAACAATGACCAAGAAAGAAATTTTGATACCTGGGAGTAAGTGACCTTCTTTGTGATATAGTCCATATGGGTTCATGATATACTCTTCTGTAGTTTCCTTCATACTGATTGCAACTTCTTTGATCCCTGAAGGTAGGAGGTGTTCTTAGATATTCATCTCTTTTGTAATCATTCCTTCTTTCTGGTATCATAGTCCACTTATCATCAATGGTCTATGTATAGCTTTCTTCAACCTTCTTGTTGGTATTTTCATCTTCTTTGTATGAAGTTCAACCCATGCATCCAAGATGTGTTAACTATTTTGGCACTTGAGAGTTTCTTAAGCTCTTCCTCAATGAGACAACTTCTTGTTCAAGTTTCTCACAATCTTCTTCTTTCTTCATCATTTGGGCATTCCTCACTTATCCTATTCTTCTTGCTTCTTCGAGTAGAGTTTTCAAGGAAATGGTTTCTTCTCCTAGTTTCTGAAAGTATTCTAATTGTTTCTTCAAGCTTTCAATTGTATTTTCACAACTACCCAATTCACTTCTTAGTTTTCTATGTGTGTTTTTGAGCTTTCTATTTTCAATCTCAACATGCTTCAATTTTTTTAAATTCTCATCTTCTTGTTGAATCATTTCTGCTTCATGGTGTTCTTCTTATTCATTGGAATTTTGTTCTTCAGTATCATCTCTTTCAATCCTTGGATAAGGACATTAAAATTCAACATGTCCTACTCCTTCACAATTAAACCAAAAGAACTCACCTCTATTGGCTTCTTTGAAATCTGAGATGTTGTAATTTTCTTCAACTTATTCTTCGTCTTTTGCTTCTTCCCTTGCATAAAGTTCTTGCAGCTTGTCCAAAATCTATTTTTCTGATGCACATGATCCCACCTTAGATTTCAATCAATCTGTCAATCCATCCAGGATGGTATCTATTTCGAATTTGTTGTTCCTTCTTTCTTCCTTCTGAGCTGCAGTCTTTGGTTTCTTCAAAGCCTTGTATCCTGAAGCAACTGAGAACCAAACATCTGCCCCAAGAGATTTCAAGTAAGTTTCCATTATATTACTCCATATTCAAAATCGCTTCCATCAAATGGTGGAATCCCATTTGGAATGTTTTCTTCCATTTTTTCTTAGGATCTTCCTTCTAGTGGTTAAACTGTATTGAAGGTAACTCAATACGATACCAATTGTTGATACTAAGAGGGGGGTGAATCAATATCAAGTACAATTTAAAAAATAAATCAACTTATACTTCATCCAGATTATATATTCAATTATATCCAATGAGAAATGAACAATAGTAGAAGAGTTACACCAATACATATTCAATTATATCCAATGAGAAATGAACAATAGTAGAAGAGTTACACCAATACACCACAATACACTATGCACAATATATGAGAAATAATCAATAGTTATTGTTCATGGAAGTAATGAATTCCAAGGGAAGATATAGATTACAAATATAAAGGGGAGGGATAAACCCAAAAGGAAGATGCAATCCTCCAATATCAAGAGAGGCTGACTCTCTCCATCCTTTCCCCTTCCTTCCACCCAAGAATATATGAGAGATAATAAAACTTTACATTAAATTATCACCATCAACCAACCATCACTTAGAACCTGATAATGCTTCCTAAGACTTCTTCAACTTATACAATTCTTCACTTCTTGCAATAGTCTGATCCTATAGATAATATTATTCAATGTATTCTCTAAAACTCCTCCAATTTTCACTCACTGAATCCTTCCAGAAACAGAGTTATAGAGTAAATGGTAGACCTTATTCAATTATGGTTTATTCAGGAGAGTGAACTTGTACAACATGCCCCATGCTCAATATTTAACATAAGATTCTGAAATTTGTACACGGGAAGCTACAACCCGTACTCTTTCCAATGCAATTTGTCTCACTTCATTTGGATTCTCTATGAAGACTTTATGACTATTTTACTCATAACAGTTGTTTATGACTAGCTTAGAACACATCACCAAAAGACTTCATCCTCCCTTGAAATTCGGCCTTCTTTACTTCATATCTCCTCTGAAATTTGAATTATATCTCCTTGTTCATTAAAAAACTTGTGTGTGTTTAAAATGAATGTATAATGATATGTATTTTTACCCTTTATGTCACTTCCTTTTAACATTAGGTCCGACATGTAGTTTATGCTTCAATTCACATTGTCATATTCAAAAATTCATTTCTCCTCAATCGTGAGGATCCACGTGATGTGCCACATACCACCGGATGTGGCATGAATTATACAATCCATCCATGGGTTTTGCATCTGCATGTTTAATTTTCTTCATGTCTATCTACTTCGATCAATTGTGGGGTCCAAAAGCCAATGGCTAGGGTTGAAATCAATGACTACAACCAATGACTAGGGTTGACATCAATGACAACAACCAATCTTCCAACAAGTTTGACAAGTCCACGATGTCATGAGGGTATACTGAGATAGTTGTTCATGAATATTTCTAAGGCAAGTACAATAAGGCAGATTCCTTATTCCTTAGAATCCCTTAGTCTATCAAAAGGTCGACTGAATGGAGTGTTGACTCCAAGGGTTGGAAAAAATTCCAAAACTAGTCTAAACCGAGTGTCACCCTTGGAGCACGAAGGTGTGTCTTGAAAGGCACATCGCGTAATTAAAAATTGAGTCAAATAAATCTAGGTGGCCTAGAAAACTTTGAAATTCTTAGACCTTGTTAAAATAAAATAATTAATTAGTCAGTAAATTATTAACTGTGAAGCCTAACAAGATTTTAAGCCTAATTCTAAGACTAAGCCTAATTCTAAGTTAATTAAGGGACTAATACAATTGTTAAAATTAAAAGAAATGAGATAAAATCAATTTCTAGGAAAAAGTAAGTAAAATATAAAGGGTGGATAAAATGCACATGTGTGCATCAAATTAATAAAATGGATTTTAAAAATAGAATAATTAATAATATGAGAGAATAAGTGTACACATAAAATAGTATATTGAGTCAACCTACCACTAGTCTAACTAGAAGAATACTCCTAATCCAAATCTAACTAAGATACAGTTAGGAGACACACATTAAATGAAAATTTGGGGAACAAAGGGACAACTAAGAGAGAAAATAGGAACATATTGGGGAATGTGAGGGAAACTGGATTTTTAAATAAAATAAAAATTGTAATTACTTGTGCAACTTGGGGAGAGTGTGACAAGTGTGTGGGTGAATAATCCTAATTAAATTAATAAAAAATATAATTAATTGTTCATGAGGACATGTGTCATTGGGGATTTTTCTATAAAACAAATGTGGTAGAAGAGAAATTGTTCTCACTTGTTCTTGGTAATTTTATACTGCCAAATTTTATGGACTGTGTTTTACTTGTGAGAGTTGGGATACCAAGCTTGAAGAAAGAGTGGAAACTCTTCCTTGCGAGGAAATCCTTGGAGTTATTGTTTGTTGATTTCTTGTGTGTGGCCCCTTTGCGGCTCAGGGGGATAAGGGGGAAGAAGAGTACCCCTAGCATTGGCTGGGAGGTACCGGTGAAGTCTTGGGTTGAGAAAGAAAGAAGAGAGACATCATGCAAGTATTTGAATCCAATCAAACATCACCATCAAGAATTTTAATGTTTTCTTTGTTACTGTATTTATGCAAAATTTCATATGTTGTAGAATATTAATTTTTGTAAATCATGAACAAATTACATTCAGCATGTATATTGGTGACTGAAATCCAAAATATGAATCGATTGAAGAATCTCATGGTGAAATTATAGCTTTATTCATCTTCTAGGTAAATCATGTCAAATGTTCAACATTTTTGAATTGTGGTCGAATTCTAACAGTCACAAAATCAAGTAAGTTTTTGGTTATTTAAGTGTTGATGTAGGATAGTCTCAATGAAAGAAATATACATGAACAATTAAAAGTATGTATGTTGGATATTGTTAAAACAAATTAAACACACACACACACACATATACATTACCCACTATCATTCTCGTTATGCAATGATTGATGTTCCAAACGATTGATTAATGAATATTGTCATTTTACATATTGAAATTCAACATTGTGCTGGATCAATTCATAGACTAACAGGGTTTTATCTCATTGGTTTGTAATTTAAATTTGCTAATTCGAAACTAGAATTTCATTTTTATTCTTGTGAAATTTAATTGCATTTTGAAACTGAACCTTGTATGATCTTTGTTAATCGATTATTTTGAAAATAGTATTCGTGAGTTCTTTTGTAAATTAATAAAATTTGAATTAGAATTTGTAAGGTCTCTATAGACTAATTTCAAATCTTGAATTATAATGTTTGGTTACTGCAAAAACTATTTCAATCCCAGAATTTTGAGTTTCACATTGTCATTGTAATCAAATTAAATGTTGGAATTTATTGTCGCCTTGGGGCTCTGTAAATTATTTATAGCCCGACATAAGTTTTCTTTTAGTCGTTATAAAATATTTTCATTACAAATGAATGTTCTTAAGTTTTTTGTGTATCAAATTGAAATCTAGAAACTATTCATTGTATGGCACGATCGATTTAATTATTTTCATTAGTTAAATTCTTTGGATTTTGTAATTTTGTTACTTTCCAAAATTTAGGAATTTGGTGAGTCACTACCACAATTTACATTAGGAGAATATAATTTCATGTGGTCGTTGTAGTGTCCTTTTGTATTGTAATGCGAACCTGAGGAATTTATGATTTAAATTAAAAATTAACGTTGCCTACATATTTTGGATTAAACAATTTAAACTAACAAAATTCTATAGGAACAATTGACAGTGATCGATCTGATCCTTTCCTTACCGATGCTTGGCTTTGACTCTTGTCTTAATTTGTAAAACACAAAAATATCTCCATGTTACCCTTACTATGTAATATAGAATTTTACGTCTTCCCGTACACATTGCATAATCCATCCTTCCATGTGGAATTTTTGTTGATAACTTGAACTTTCCTTTACGAGTACTAACAATCATTTTGTCTCGTAAGATTCTACATGCCTTTACTTGTACTAAGGATCCACTGGTAAATATTTTCAAGTGTTATATGGTGACATTTTTCATAATAGAGAGGTGTGGAAGTTCTAGTTTTATCGAATCTCGATGTAATATACCAGATATAAAAAGTAGGTAGAACATAAATAAAATGCTAGAAATGGTAGAATAACAACAATATAACCAGAACAATCACCACAATAACACTGAAATGATATAAGAATAATAATAGAAATAACACTTTGATTCTGAGAGCAATGTTCACGGGCCTCTTCGAGGGGGAAACCTCCAGTTGAGAAGAGTTCTATTACAATAATTTCCAAGCTATGGTTCTCATACCGTTGACTCCTATTTATACTAAATATGTCTATCAAAATAAGCATCTAGAGTAAGATCCTTCTAGAAGCGAAAGCTTCTATTAGGTCTTCTTACATTCGACTTATTCTATTTTATTGCAAGGCCTTATTAATATTGACCTTTATTACATCCAAATATATTGTTTTGCCTATGTGCGGTTTAGGACCCTAACATGTCCTCCCCCTTAAAAACAGCCTTGTCCTCAAGTCTTGAGATGTGGAAATTGCTAGAGAATGGTAGTTGGTTCCCAAGTGGCATCTACTGGAGTTGTATCTTTCCACTGGACTAACACTTCCTTGATAGTTCTATGATGCAGGCGACGCTCATGTGGGTCCAAAACTGCTTGTGTCTGTAGCCAAATGGATCCTTCTTCGGCTAACTCGGCAAGGTTGGTTTGAATTTGGCGCTTAGTTCCAATCACCTTATTTAAGCATGAAACATGAAAAACAATATGTAGCTACGAATGACTAGGCAAAGCTAACTGATAGGCAACGTGTCCCACATGCTTGAGAACGGTATAAGGACCATAAAATTTGGGTGCTAGCTTATGACAATGCTCGACCTTGAGGGAATTTTTCTTGTAAGGTTGCAGTCAAAGAAACACCTGATCCCCTTCTACAAATTGACGTTCAAAACGACCTTGATTTACTTGTTGCTTCATGCGATTTTGTTCCATGACCAAATTTTGTTTGAGGGTACGGAGAATAGCCTCTCGAACTGTAATTGTTTGGTCAACCACTTGGACCTTCGAGACATTAGGTAAGTATGAGAGAACTGAAGGTGTCTTATGTCCATATGTTGCTTCAAAAGGAGTCATGTGTGTATCTATATGGTATGAAGTGTTGTACCACCATTCAGCTAGGGGTAACCATTGAGCCCACTTATTTTTATTTTCCGAGGCAAAACACCTCAAATATGTTTCCAAACACTTGTTGACAACTTCCGTTTGACCATTAGTCTGGGGATGATAACTTATGCTAAGATGTGATTGGGTGCCTTATAGCTTGAACAGTTCTTGCCAAAAATTTCTTTTGAAAGTTGGGTCGTGATCAGAAACAATAGAGTGTGGCATGCCATGAAGCTTGAAGACCTGATCCATGAAAATTTGAGCCACCATGGATGTTGTAAACGGTTGTTGAAGAGCGCAAAAATTAGCATACCTGGAAAGGCGATCAACAACCACCATGATGAATGATTTATTTCCCAATTTGGGTAAGCCTATAATAAAATACATAGAGATATCCCTCCAAATAGCAGGTGGAATCGGAAGCAGTTGTAGTGTGCCCAGAGATTTAACTATTTCTCCCTTGTTGCATTGACACACATCACATTCAACGACAAAATTATGAATGTCCTGTTTCATACCATCCCATAAAAAAGAACGTTTGACCCTGTCATAGGTTTTGGTGAACTTGGAATGCCCCGCTGTGGGTGTAGCATGAAGCTTAGAAAGTACCGTGGATTTAAGCTTTGATTGTTTACTTAAATACAAATGGGCTTTGTATCGAAGCTCATCATGGAGCCAAGAGTACCTTGGGGAAGCTGGAGCATTGGACTGCAATTGTTGGATCAGATGCAAACTTTTTGGATCTTGTAGCCATTTTTGGCGAATGGCTTGGAGCCAATCTGGTACAGTGAAGGAAAGAGAAAAAAGGGATCCTTCGTCTTCATATTTTCGTGAAAGTGCATCCCCAACCACATTGTCTTTTCCTTTCTTGTAAATGATCTCATAATCATATCCAAAGAGATTAATCACCCATTTTTGTTGCTTCGGGGAGGAAATGCATCGTTTGAGAAAATACTTGAGGCTTTGATGGTTTTTCTTGATTTGGAAGCATTGCCCCAATAGATAAGGGTGCCACAAATCAACGACATGCAAAATAGACAACATTTCCTTTTCATAGATTGATTTGCCTCGATTTATTTTAGATAGTTGCTTGCTGGTAAAGGCCAAAGGCTGACCCTCTTGCATAAGGAAAAAACCAATTCCTTTCCTTGAAGCATCACATTCCAAGACAAAGGTCTTTGTGAAATCAGGAAGGGCCAGGACTGGAGTGGTGCATATGGCCATCTTCAAGGTTTGAAAAGATTGAGCAGCAGTTGGAGTCCAAGTGAAAAAGTTATTTTTTAGGAGAGCAGTGAGAGGTGCTGCAATCTTTCCATAATTATTAACAAACTTGCGATAATAACCTGTTATGCCCCAAAATCCACACAATATTTTGAGAGTCTTTGGGTGAGGCTAGTCTTGCATATCTTCAATCTTTTTAGGATCCACCCTGACATCATCCTTACAACCAGATGACCCAAGTACTCTACTTCTGAGGTGCCAAAAGCACATTTAGACTGTTTCAAGAATATTTGGTGCTGAGAGAGTAGATGGAGAACTCGATCCACATGAGCAATATGGTCTGTCTAAGTTTTTCTATAGATGAGGATATCATCAAATAAAACTAAGACAAAATGATGTAGAAAAGGATGGAAGACATGATTCATGAGGCTTTGAAAGGTGGAGGGGGCATTACACAAGCCAAAGGGAATGACCAGAAACTCATAGTGGCCCTCATGAGTTCTAAAGGAAGTCTCGGGAATGTTTTCCTCTTTCATATGTATCTGGTGGTAGCCCGAATGAATATCAAGTTTAGTAAATAATTGGGTGCCACTCAATTCATCCAGGAGGTCATCAATGACAGGAATGGAAAATTTGTTTTTAATGGTAAGTTTGTTGAGGGCATGAAAGTCATGACACATTCTCCAAGAACCTTCTTTCTTCAGGACCATGACCACAGGAGAAGAGTAGGGGCTCGTACTAGGGAGGATAACACCTGCATTAAGGAGTTCCTAGACCATTTTCTCAATTTCATCTTTTTGGGAAAAGGGGTGATGATACAGACGGATATTGGGAGGAAGGCTTTCAGGTACATGGGGAATGGAATGATCATGAATACCATGGGAAGGAGGGAGTCTTTGGGGAGTGGAAAAGACCACTTGATGTTTAGAAAGGATGGCTTGGAGGTCTTGCATCATCGAGGGTGTCTTTGTTGCTTGTATGGCATGGAGTTGAGAAATAACACCAGAATGACCTTTTTTGACAATCTTTTCCATGCAATAGGAACTAATGATCTTAGGTGAATTGACGATGATGCCTTGGAACTTATATTGGTGGCCCTCCTGGTCAAATTGCATGGTTAATTCCTTAAAATCCATGAGAATGGGACCCAAAGTCCTTAGCCAATCTGCACCCAACACAATGTCACAACCGCCCATGTCGATAGAAAACATATGAGATTTCAGGTGGTAGTCACCAATTTGGAGACGCACATTTTCACAACACCCTCCAAATTTCATGGATCCACCATTGGCAATCATGATTTGGAAATTATTTACGACATGGATGTAGAAATGAGTTTCTTGGTCAATGAGATGATGAATAAAATTATGGTTGCTTCCACTATCAACCAGAATGATGACCTTCCAATGCTTGATGTAACCAATTATCTTGAGGGTTTGGGGAGCGGAGAAGCCAGTGAGAGCATTGAGGGAAATGAATGGTTCTACTTTGGGAGGGTTTGAGGGAGGGGTTATGTCAATGGTTTCAGGTGATTCAGACTCAAGGGGAGTTTCAACATCCTCTTTCGAAATATCCTTGGAGATGGCCATAAAAATATTTTGTTCCTTACACTTGTGGCCCGAGAAATATTTGTCATCACAATTATAACAAAGGCCTTTGAGTTTGCGTTCAGCCATTTCAGGCCTGGTCAATTTTTGGATCTTTAGTGGAGCGGAGGGAGTAGTGGGATTTACTAGTTTAGGTTGAGGGATAAAGGAGGGTTTCCAGTTTTGAGAAGATACAACCTGTTGTGTTTCTTTATCTCTTTTAGTATCCTCCACCCAACTGTGAGGCCAAGCCATGAGGACATGGGACCGAATTTCATCCTTGAGGGCACTGATAAAACACTCTCGGAAAAAGGCATCGGACATGCCCTCTATCCGAAAATCCAGGCGCTCAAAGGCAGCTATAAAGTATTCCACTATTACTGATTGTTTCAACTTTGTCAAATGGCCCAAATGGTTGGTGTCAGTGTCAAAGCGTTCATAAAGCTCTGTCACAAAGTGTGTCCAAGCAATATACCCTTGACAAGAAGTTTTTCTCCATTGCCACCATTGCCAATGTTCTTTATCTAGATGGAGAAAACCATACTGAAGTTTGGCCAAGTCATCTGTAATGTCGTATAAAGAGAAATAATGTTCCATTTGGGTTACCCAACTAGTGGGGTCTGAGCCATAAAATTTGGTCGCATCCACCCGCAGAAGGTGTAGGTCACGTTGAAAGTGATGGTGCTAAAAGTTAAGGGAATGAGAGGAATGTTCACCTTAATTATGTGGAGGTGAGTCAGAGGAAGGGTTATCTGTAGGGATATGCAGCTTGGTGCAGAGTGTCGAAAAGATAGATTCAAGATGGGTGGTCAGGTCTTGTTTGATTTCCTCCATTGAGGACTGCATGGTTGTATTGATGGCGACCACATTGGCACTGAGTTGTTTCACTTCCTGTTGGGTCTCGATGAGACTATATTGCAAGGTATTGAAGCGAGCTTCCAAGTCTTGGCTATGGGTATGGTCCATGAGGACGAGGGAACCGAAAAGGGGTGGGTTGGATCAATTTTTTTTCCAAAAAATGATATGTATGAATGTGATAAGGGTGAAGAGATGAATCCAATGTGATAAGGGCGAAGAGTTATAATCCTGTCTAAAGAATACTACAGTGATGAAATTCCCAAATGCTTAACCATGAATAAATGTGTAGTTACTTGGCAACTCGAACACAGTTGCACGACAATAGATCTTTTCTATTTTAATTTGTTTATGTTTATGTCCTTAAGGTTTAGGTATTCAAGGGTTCTATAGACAAGGGTTTTCCTTGTGCTATTTCTCTCTGATATATGTGTGGGGTCCAACAATACTACTTGGCCCAATATCTCAGGGCACTAACTAAGGAGGATAGACCGTACCCTTAGCCATACTACCCGACTACCTAGGTACTAGAGAGTATCTTCTGGAGTGTTTTTCTCGGTGGCACTATAGTAGTCAGGTAGCCAATCGATTTATCTAAAGAGGGCTTCAGAAAATCTAGGTAGATCCATACACAGGTGTTGTCTGATGCGCTACCACTCGAAGTGGTACCAACAGGGGTTACAAGGGTGTCCAACATATGTGTTCTTAAGAACCACTTGTATTTCCTGCGTGTATGAATCCCTCAACCATGGGTTTATGCACGTAACGACAGATATTTGTGGCTTAAAGACACCGGAATACGTCTCTACCCTAAAAAAAAATTACCCACAATTTCTGCCAAGGAAATTGCTCTAATACCACTTGTAATATAACAGATATAAAAAGTATGCAGAACAGAAATAAAATGCTAGAAATGGAAGAATAACAACAATATAGCCAGAACAATCACCACAATAACACTGAAATGATATAATAATAATAACATAAATAACACTTTGATTCTGAGAGCAATGTTCATGGGCCTCTTCGAGGGGGGCACCTCTAGTCGAGCTTAACCCTATTACAATAATATCCAAGCTAGGGTTCTCATACCCTCGACTCCTATTTATACTAAATTTGTCTATCAAAAGAAACATCTAGAGGAAGACCCTTCTAGAAGCAAAAGCTTCTATTAGGTCTTCTTACATTCGACTTATTCTATTTTATTCCAAGGCCTTATTAATATTAACATTTATTACATCCGAATATATTGTTTTACCTATGTGTGGGTTAGGACCCTAACACTCGACCTTCGTGGAACTAGAGTGAAGCGTTCGAGAGCATTGCGCTCTTATTCTTCATTAAATAAAAACCTTCTCTTTTTTACTCTTTCGATTAGTTGAAAGAAATTACTCTTGAATACTTGTGTGTGAAGGTAATAAATGATTAATGTAGGTAGTTTAAATTCTTAAGAAGTGATCTCATTTAGTAAATGTTGAGTTGATTAAATAAACAATAAATTGTTTTAAATTAAAAAGAATTTATAACATCTCTTTAATAGATGTCAGAGTTCTACATTGTCGGAAGTTATCGACATTTTATAGCTATGATATGTCCTTACTAGATGAACATGATTAGACTTATAATAATTGCACATAAATAACTATTATAAAGATGTAATAAAATTAAGGTTTAAGGATTTTTATATCTTACAACTATAGGAAGTAGACCTTTTACTTAGTTTAAGGAACCTTTAGAATAGTATGTTGTTAATAAATAATTGAACTAATGACAAATTTTATGGTGTAATGGACATTTCGGTTAGCTTGTAAATTGTCTTATAATGAGAATAATCAGTTTTGTGATGTAAACGATCTATTAGTTGTAGTGATGTTAAAACTGATTGTTGTCGTGTTGTGATGTACATGAGAATAGAATGTGTATTTAGGTATTCTAACATCGTATAATACATGTTCAAATTGTTGTTATTATATACATTTTTTTTTACCAATATTGTACTCACCAACATTGATGTCGTAACAAAGGGGTTGTTACTATTCTTGGGAGGGTTCTTTGAGATATGGGGGGTCAACAAAAGAAGAGTGGAATAGATGAACCATATCTATGGAGATCTTCCATTGTTGAAAAATGGTGGAGAAACTAGATGAAGACAATTATGAAGCAGATTGATCATTTTTGGAAAGAGATCAGATAATATTGTAGTAATAGAGAAAATCTTGAAGAGTTGTGGAAGTTGCAAAGACAAGGAAGACTGGCTAGTCAGTGGTTGAAATAAAGAAGAAGTGTGAGAGGTGAATATTATAGAGGTAGAAGAAAAAGGAAGAGTTTTTGAAGGGGGTATATGGAGGAATGGTCGGTGCTACCACTAATTATGAATGCTTATCTCATACCTCAGAGGAAGTTGGGGGAGAATCAAAACATGTAACACCAGAAGATATTGGATTGCATTATGAGGTAAATGAAACACTTTAAGAGAAAAAGACCCCCAAGATCAAATAAATCCATTCTGAAGGTAAAGGTACCATCCCTGAATCACCTATTCTCCCAACACTGTTAGCAAATATGGTAATTTCTACAATAAATGCTTATGCAAATATTGTTGTTCCTAGTTATTTGAGTTCTGCAAGTTTAGTGAGTTGTAGTAGTGGAAGTGTGGTGAATCCTACTATCATATTGAAATCACGATCTTGTGGGTTTAGTTTAGTAGGGGATACAAGTTCATCAATGGAAACACAAATTGCAAGATCCCTTACCCGATACCCTATTTTTTTGGGAAAATGGGATGAGGATGTTGAGAAACATTGGTTTCTATGTGAGGCCATCTGGAGATCTCAAGGGACTTTGCATGAAAATAAGTTAGTTGAGTTTCAGACCAATTTGAGAGGTATATCTCTGAAATGGTACATGAATACTATTGAGCAAGGGATTCAAGGTCAAGTCTTCACTTTTTTTTAAGAGAGATGGAAGTTTATTGCAGATTTTTGGTTACCAAAATCAGGGCAATAGACACTTTCATAGTTGCAGGAGATGAAGAAGAGAGATGGTGATTTTGCATGGGAATATAGATATTTAAATATGTGATAGGGAAGCTGGTGAACCTTATTCATGAACATCATCAAAGAGAGTGGTTCATTTAGAGGTTTCTACCTTCGATGCACATCCCTTTGATATAGAAAAGGATAGCCACTTTGGGAGAAGCATTGGATAAATCCATGAATATTGAAGATATGGTAGGATATCTAGGGAGATTAAGAGTTATGATACATCCTGAACATGCCAATATTACACAACTGTAGGGTCATATCTCTACATTGACCGAAAATATCCAAGAGTTGACCCTTCGAAAGGTGGTTCAACCATAAGTTTGGTCTACAGGATATTAAACATAAGGTCACTTGGTGACCAAATGTCTTATATTGAGTGGTGTAGGGGCCTCTAGTAATCCAATGGCTCCTCCACCAGTAGGACCGTTATGAGGAGTTGTGAAAATTGTTTCTATAACACCATTTCATGGGTCTGTTCAATATCATGCCTTTCCTAATAATCAAGGATTCCAAACTAATGAATATTGTGAGATCTGTAGAAATGATGGGAATTCTCCATGACATTGCCCCATTTTTCATAAATATACACCTGCTCTGAATACATTATATTGTGATTTATGTGGTTCTCCTACTCATACTAGAAATCAATTTCATGCTCTAGATGCAGTTGCATATAGATTTGATCGATCTGCATTTAGGGTGAATGAAGGACCTCAAGTATTCAGAGGGGGTTGTAGAGGAGGAGGAAGATACAGAGGTGGAAAAAAAATTGGAAGATGACCATTTCGTTGTTACAATTTCTATGAGAAAGGGAATTTGGAGAGAGATTTTCCACTTCCAAGAATACCCTGATGTTCACACTACAGGAATAACACTCACACTACTGAACATTGTCTTAATCTGATTGCTAAATGGGAAGATCATGCCAGACATAGATAAGCCAATTTGATCAATTCTGAACCAAGAGTTGTAGCTGAAGGGATTGGATTTTCCATCAATATTATCAATAGGGGAGGAGTGAAGACTGGTGTTGATGAAGAGAGACCCCATAAAATCAAGATTCAAAAGGCTATGCCAGATAATGCTAAGTATGATCCTGCATGGTAGAAATAATTATTCATATATGCAATAGATATGTCCAGACATATCCCTGGTCCATCAACGCCTGAAGTTGTGGAATCAAGTTTCAAATTAATCCTCATTATCCAATGATCATGTTAAATTAATTAAATAAAAGTACCAAGGAAAAGGGTTTCTCATCACCTAGGTGCCTAGGGGTGAGAAAGTGTCCAAAAAAGGGCTCTAGAAATTAATTTTATGAGAGATAAAATTAAATGTGACTTTTGGAATTTTGTGAGTGAAAATGAAAATTCATGACTCTTCAGTTTCCTCCACCAAGTCTACTTAGAGAGTAAGGCACCCTCATTCATTCATTCCAAAATTTTGAGAGAGAAAGAGATTGAGAAAGTCGAGTTGGGAGAGAGACCACATGAGAAGATTGTGGCATGAATTCCAAGGAAATTTCTGAGAAAAGAAATCGAGGAAACGTACAGTGCAACAGTGAGACCATATTATATAGATTTTTGAGTATAGAAATCAAGGCAAAGTACAACAACAACAGTGATACCGTATTGTATGGATATCTGGGCACAAAACTCTAAGAGAAGTTTTGGCACTATTTTATATGTTGAGTTTATGCATGGAAAACAAGATAAGTGTGTGTATTAATTATTGAATATGACTGCTATGAATATATACCATTTCTCTGCATAATAAACTCCTCCACTATCTCACTAGTTTTCCCTTTTGTGTTTTTTTCCAAGGTCTGAATTTGTAGACCAAATCTCTATGTTGAATTTTTTGTTTGTGATTTATTTCTGATTATAGTGTTGTAGTAGACTTCTTGTGTTTCAGTTCTGAGAATTTAATTTCATGCTTACTAATTTGTAGTAATAAATGTGCAATGTGGGTTGGGAATTTAACTATGTGTCTCAGTGAGACTTGAAATCGGGTTGAGGTCTAAAATTTTTACATGGTATCAGAGCTGGTTAGAGAAGAAGAACATAAATATTTCATCCATTAAAGTCAAAGATTTTTCTAAGAAGAGGAGGTACTTCACCTGGCATATTTTTTTGTAGGACTTAAATTTCAGTTGAGAGGGTCATGGCCACCATTTTGAGGGTTGAGGACATATTGGATGGGGCTGTTAATTTCATCCCATGGAAGGAGAGAATCACACTGATACTACAAGAAAATGAGTTGTGGGAGATTGTGGAGAACACACAAACACGTCATGTGACTGTGCCTACATATGCTACTCTTTTGGAAGCCTACACCAAGAAGAATATCAAGGACAAAATAATTACCCTTGATTCCATCAAGGACCATGTGATTCAAAATGTGACTGGGAAATACAATGCCTACAAGATGTGGGACTCCTTAACCAAGCTTTACCAGAGTTCCAATGAAAATAGGAATATGGTTTTGAGGGAGAAACTAAAGGGCATCAAGATGACCAAGGATGAAAAATGTCACCACATACCTTACTAAAATTACTCAAGTAAGGGATGAGATTACAAATATTGGGGAGGTTGTTTTTGATAGTGAACTTGTGAGGACTTATTTGAATGGGGTGACCAAACAATGGAATGTCTTCATTGAGGGAATTGTGGCAAGGGATAATTTTCCCAAGTGGGATCGTCTTTGGGATGAATTCATTCAGGAGGAAACTCGGAGAGGACATGTTCTTGGTAGTTCATCCACTAGTAATGAGGAGGAGAATGTGGCTCTTGCAGCTAAAGGCAAGAGCAGGTCCAAGAAGGGTTCCAAGGGAGGGAACAAGAATAAAGGTTAAGGGAAGAAAGACATGAGCAAAGTCAAGTGATTTTCTTTTCATCAGTTTGGGCACTATGTTGGACAATTCCCTAACAAGAAGAAGACACAGGTTGCAGCTTCAACATAGGTGGAAGAGTTTACTCATAGGTTTGAGAAGGAGCATTCTTTGACTATTTCCCTCTCATATTGAGCATCTTCTACTTGTATTTGGTACATTGACAGTGGTTCCTCCTGCCATATGACAAGAGTTATTAAGCACTTTACTGAGTTTGCAGCGATTGGAGACCAGGAGGTGGTACTTGGAGATGACTCAGTGGTTAGAGCAGTTGGGTGTGGGACTATATCATTTCAAAGGGAGTCTCTACCTCCCATGTTGATGAGAGATTTCCTATATGTTCTAGGACTGAAGAAGAACTTGGTGTCAGTTTCCACTATTGAGGATAGGGGGCATGAGGTATTGTTTCGTGATGGGCAAGTGCTCTTGTATCCTAAGGGATCTCTTGTCACTTCGGCCAAAGTGATTGGTATTCGACATGAGAAGTTGTACAAGCTAATGTTTCAGCCTTCGAGAGCATTGTTTCATGGCACCAACACCAGTGACCTTTTTGNTCATCCAAAGTGATTGGTATTAGACATGATAAGTTGTACAAGCTCATGTTTCATCCTTCAAGAGAATTGGTTCATGGCACCAACACGAGTGAACTTTGTGAGTTATGGCATAGGAGGATGGCCCACTTGCATCATGGGGAACTGAGGATATTGAGAGATATTGTGTCTAGAGTGCCAAAGTTCAGTACAAAGCACCAGGCAGTGTGCAAGGGGTGTTCTCTTGGGAAGTACACCAAGACTTATTTTCCAAGCAGTGATAGTAGAGTAGCCGGTATCCTTGATCTGATTCATACTGATGTGTGTGGTCCTATGTCTTATTCATATTTGACTGGGTTCTTGTATTATGTCTCTTTCATTGATGAATTCTCACAGAAGTCTTGGATTTTCTTCATGAATACCAAAGGACAGGTCTTCCAGTGGTTCCAAGAGTTCAAAGATCTTGTGGAGAACCAGACAAGGAGGAAAATCAGAGTGTTGAGATCTAATAATGGGGGTGAATATACCTCCAATGAGTTCATATAATTTTGTGCTCGAGAAGGCATCAGGAGAGAGTTGACATTTACATACACCCCATAACATAATGGGGTGGTTGAGCAGAAGAACATGGCTATTTTTGGGGCTGCGAGAGACATGTTACATGATCAGGGGCTACCACTTTTTCTTTGGGCTAAGGCTTGCAACACTGCAGTTTATATGTAGAATAGGAGTCCACACATAGTCTTGGGGGATAAGACTCCCGAGGAGGCTTTCTCTGGGAAGAATATTGATGTTGGGCACTTTAGGACTTTTGGGTGCCTTACATATTCACATGTCCCTTCTGAGAAGAGGACAAAACTAGAACCCACAACGTAGAAGGGGATATTTGTTGGGTATAGTGAGACTTCAAAGTCTTTCTGTATATAAATCCCTTCCTTGAGGAAGACAATTTTGAGAAGGGATGTGAGATTTGAGAAGGATGGAGCCTTTAGGAAGTCACGAGGGACTGAGAGGGGTGAGCATTCATCACCTCAGATTCAAGTGATTCCACAACAAAATTTAGTGACACAGAGTTCATGTCCACCAATTTCGGTGACGACTGGACCACAGGTTATAGGGCCACTAATGTCAGGATCACAAGTTACTCATCCATGGGTTTCAGGATCTTTTTCTCCATATTGTACTTCAGTTTCACAGTATTCAGGTGATGGGGTTGATCAGGTAGAGTCCCCTCCACAAGAAACTACTTCAGAAAGGAGGAAGCCCAAGTGGCTTCAAGACACTTTGAGGGTGGCACAGGGTTCAGTGGGGAATCCTAGGCAGGATGTGAGGGAGAGTAAACCTCCAAATAGGTTTTGTATCTATCTTGTGATGGTGAGTAACATCAGAGAGTCTACTCCTTCCACCTTTGAGGAGGTATTTGATCAGGAGGTTTGGAGAGATTCCACGATGGAAGAGTAGAATTCCATTATGAAGAATGATGTTTGGGAGGTGGTTCCTAGACCTAAGGGGAAGTCAGTGGTTACTTCCAAGTGGTTGTACAAACTCAAGTATGTTGTAGATGGAAAAATTGAGAAGTACGAGGCTCGGTTCGTGGCTCAGGGATTCTCACAGGTAGAGGAACTTGATTATGATGAGACCTTTTCTCCAGTAGCTAGATACACCTCGATCAGGGTAGTGATCTCCATTGTAGCAGAGATAGGCTAGAAAATCCATCAGATGGATGTGAAGACTGCATTTCTGAATGGTCTCATTGTGTTAAGAACCTAAATAGATCTATAAATATAATCACCACAAATACTGAATAGACAATAGATCCACAAAGAAAGATAGAAGAATCCACACTTTATTAGAAGAAAACCCTTGAGGTAGGGAAACACCATACAATGGATCCTATTATGGAAGAGATCCTCTCATGTTCACTTGCCTCTTCGAGGGGGCATCCTCCTATTGAGCTACCGCTCCAAATACACTAATTCTCTTCATGTCTCATTACATTGCTTGAACCCCTTTATATAGTGCTACCATCACCTAAGAACATTATAGAGGAGGAATCATCTAGAAGTAGAACCTTCTAATAAGTCCTCTTACATTTATTATATCTAACTACCCATTTATTATATCTAACTACCATAGTGGGCCTTATTTAATATTATAGTGGACCTAGTCCACCTTACATTGAATGACCTCCACTATTATCACTATGGGCCCTCTGGGCCCCCCCACTACCTCTCTAGCTATGTTACATTCCATCCCCCTTATGAAAGTGTTGTCCTCAACGCTTGATGTACAACCATATACCAGGGTCCCATGGATAATTGTGGACCATAATGTTGAAGAAGACTGAAGAACCAAGGTCCCATGTAGAAATGAAATCCACCATGATGAAGTAGTCCAACTACCATTGTAAGCCCAGGTCCCATGTCCAAGTGCTCATCTGAACTCCCCGTGGAAGATTTTGGAACCCGATAACCAACTCCAAATGATGCTCCAAAGACTGACACCTATCATGTGGATCCAAATAAGAATATCCATCCACATAGTGGAAAAGGGTCATAGCAGAATCTGGAAGGAATAATACCACTGTAGAATATGCAGACTGAACATTGGTAAATAGCTCCTGATGTGGGACATTGATGTTCTTTACAGAAGGTGGAGTAGAGTCATCAAATAAAATGTGGAAGTGGTTGTCATCCCAGAAATGACAACTATCCATATACCAATCATCACAATCGTCCTCAAAATCATACCAAGCATATATTTCTTGATTATATTCATCCCTGATGATGTCTGCCATAAGAAATCTCTCATGCATGCTATCCAATGAACTACAAAGACTATTATTGAGACCATCTGCAAGGTCATGAAATTTGTCATGCAATGTATCACACAATGTGTCATACAATTGAGATTTGAATGCTTCAAGAATTTCTTTGAGGTTTTGAGAAGAAATAGTCATCTGAGCACCCTATGAACCCTTCGGTCCCACAGCCGTCACGAAATAACCCAAAAAAATAGAACAATAAGTTACAACAAAAAATCATGGTTTTTTCTGAAAAAAAACCCTAAAAAACTGTTGAATTTAAAATGCTCATAACTTCACTTCCCGGACTCCATTTCGGCTGATTTGTTTTTTTAAATTGGGTGAAATTGTGAGAGGAAATCAGATCGGTAATTTGTTTAAGAAAATTCGGCCTCCAGATGCTATATAAATAAATACAAATCGCACCGTTGTCCGCGGAAAAAACCTTGAATAATTGCAAATTTCAAAACTTCAATATCTTGACCTTCCGAACTCTGTTTCAGATGATTTTTTTTTAACTTGGGTGTTTTTCTGAGAGGAACTCAGATCTACAACCTGTTTCTGCAAATTTTTCACATGAATATACCTAAAAGTTCTGGAATGTCGCGGTCCTCTTTTCTTCTCCGAAAAAAAATATGCAAAAATAAAAAATATTTGCCCACAATGTCTACCAGGGAAAGTGCTCTGATACCACTTGTTAAGAACCTGAATATATCTACAAATATAATCACCACAAATATTGAATACATAATAGATTCACAAAGCAATATAGAAGAAACCACACTTTATTAGAAGAAAACCCTTGAGGTAGGGCAACACCATACAATGGATCCTATTATGGAAGAGATCCTCTCCTGTTCACTTGCGTCTTCGAGGGGGCATCCTCCTATTGAGATACCTCTCCAAATACACTAATTCTCTTCATGTTTCATTACATTGCTTGAACCCATTTATATAGTTCTACCATCACCTAAGAACATTCTAGAGGAGGAATCTTTTAGAAGTAGAACCTTCTAAGAAGTCCTCTTACATTTATTATATCTAATTACCCATTTATTATATCTAAC
>SNQJ01S0002874.1:41280-53235 GCA_010110895.2 Picea sitchensis
CTCCTTTAGATTTTATCTTTGGGAAGGATATTTCTATTGATGGTCAATATGACATTGACAGGGCAAAAAAGTTCATTGAACAAATTCAGTCGATACATCAAATGGTGCAAGAGCAGTTAGAAAAGAGTCAAGCCAAGTACAAGACAAGACATTACAAGCATCGTGTTGATCACAGTTTCCAAGTTGGAGATGAAGTTTGGATTTACATTAGTAAGGAGAGGCTTAAAGGAGAAGGTAAAAAATTTAAACCAATTCGATATGGTCCTTTTAATATTATTGACAAGATTGGTAACGATGCCTTCCGTTTAGATTTGCCTCCTTATATGCAAATGTATGTAGTTGTTAATGTTGAGAATTTGAAATTGTATGAGCCTCCTTTGATTGATGATCAAGGAGAGCATGTTCAGATTCCTTCTATAGATGATCTTTCCCCAGAATATCTTACATAACTGCATGAAGACACAATCCTTGACATGAGAATGTGAACTTCAAAACGAGGAAATGTGGAGTATCTTCGAGTTGGTCTTAAAGGTAAAAATCCAAGCAAAGCCAAGTGGATTGAGGTTGGAAAGGTGAGGGAGCTATACCCTCATCTTCAGATAGACTAAAAATAGTCTTTTGGAGGTCCAAAAGCTTTCCAATGGGGAGGTGTGATTGAGGGGATCAATTTTTTCTCAAACAATCAAAGTGATCAAAATCACTTCAAATCAAATGGAAGTGTAGGCCTCATCGTTACGAACCCAACACAACTATTTTGGGTTCAAACGGACATCGGGAGCGAGAGATATCACGTTCTGTTCAAAATGACAAACAGGCAAAAAAAATGGGATGATGATTGTATAGTCTATACAGTCTGTATGGTTGTTGACGTGGTAGTCCGTACGACATGTGGCAGGGATGAGTGGCAGACAGTTGGTAGATGTGGACGAATGATATTGCGACACATGGTAGTATTTGGTTGGTTGTATGGTGCCATGTGGCCCAATCATGGGTTGCCAAGGTGGCACCCTGTTATTGGTTGCTTGTATAAAATTTTATTGGAGTCCACCAAATTCGACCCCGTGACCTCCGCCCACATGTATAGTCCTTGCAAAGTCAGTGTTGCCAACGCGCCCCATTGTATTGCTTATTATATGTATGGTTTGAATTGTTTAATAGTTGGCGGGGGTCTGGGCTTGGGCTTAGCCCCAGCCCCCGGTCGCATAATACAATAACATATGACCATACCGTGGGTACCATGACCACCGGTTGGCACGCACGATTTGGTTTTGAATGTCATTTAAACGGTTTTTAAAACCAACGACCCGCCATTTGTCTCTTTACTATTCGCCTTTGGGACGGAGCCCCATTTGAGTTTGCGCATGGTCACATGGGCCACATGACCTCGACCTTGGCGGTTAGGGGCTAGGTGTGCCCGTAGCCATCCTACAGTTCGCACCGTTTGTGTGGTTGCACCTGGTGCTGAGTTTTAACGCTTAAATGCGCGTGGGGGCTAGGTTGATCCAACAAGAGTGCAATTTGTCGATGCAGAGACAGCAAGTTTGAAGGGGGACTTCCAGGAAGCCTATCTTCTTCAATTTTTGGCCAAATGAGGTGCCGAAAAAGCCCAGCTAGGGGTTTTTGGACATTGTGAAGCCATTGGAGCTGTCTATTTGGTATTTTGAGCATTATAAAGCACATTTTTGAGAACTTTGAGAAAATAATACAAAAGATCCATTGGAATTTGGACCAGGAGATGTAGCCCAAGAGAGGGGTGAACTCCTTTATCATTTGTTGTGTTATATGTTTTTTGTTCACTGTTTATTGTTGTTGTTTATATGCATCTTGAATGAGTAAATTCTATTAAAGTTGTGTTGCAAAGTTGATCCATTTTCATTTTAACACATAAAATTAAACTTGCAAATATTTTCAAGAATACAAATCTTCTTCATTTTTAGATCACAGGGGGAGCAGCCCCAAGGAGAGTTCAGTGAGGGGGAGTAGCCCCAAAGGGAGATACCCTTTTCTATTGATGTCAAAGGGGGAGAGATAGAAACATTGATAAAGAGTACAAACATGAATATTATCATGAATAAGTGTTTCCATCAATGTTGGTGTTGCCATCAATGCCAAAGGGGAAGATTCTCAGATAGTTGGCTTAGCTTGATGGATAGTTTGTATGGACTGTTGGTTGTCATTGATGTCAACTATTGGAGAGTGATATCGTCAATTGATGTGAACCCCTAGTGATTGATGTCAACCCTTGGAGAAAGTCTAGTAGCGAATTCTGGTATCACAAAGGTTTGGGTAATGGACCCAAGGTTGTTTCATATATAATGGTATGAGTTTTGATATATTTGAAGGTAAGACTATTCTAGATGGATAGTACATGTCATTCCATTTCTGGTGGTATCTAGAACGTCACATAACTCCTCACGGTTAGAGAGTTATGGCTATGAGAAGTTGGAGAACCCAGGTTTGTGTAATGGACCTAAGTTTGTTTGATGGATAATCGTATGAGTTTTGATATATTTGAAGGAAAGAATATTCTATATAGATAGTACATGTCATGGAATTACCAGTGGTATGTGTAACGTCACATAACTCCTCACGGTTTGAGAGTTATCGCCTTACGAATATGGAGGACCCTCATATGTTGGCTTGAAACCCCAAAAGGTCAAAGAAGTCAAAGAACTTGCAAAGAAGAAATTATTATTTAAATGATAAATTAAAGTGAAAAAGTCAAGAAGTATTATTTAAATAATAAAGTGAAGTGACCAAATCAAAGAAGATTATTTAAATGATAAAGTGAGGTGACAAAGTCAAGGAATATTTAAATGATAAAGTAATGGAGAACTTTCTAGTTATGGAAAGTGGTTAACCATAAAAATGAGGAAAATAGGTTAAGTGACCTATAAATGGGTTAAGTGACCTAGAAATGGGTTAAGTGACCTAGAAGATGCTTCTAAGGAATATATTTGCAGAGTATAAATAAGAGGCAAGGCTCTCTCATTTTACATCACACTTGAGCATATTGAATATCTATAGGTGACCGAGGTAACCAAAGGATATCTAAGCCAAATTTCAGAGGGAAGGTGAAGAAAAGAAGGTTGGAATTCAAGAGAGGATAAATTCTTTTGATGATGCTTTCTAAGGTATGTTATTTACAGGTCATCTCATCGTTTTCGCAATAACGTTTTTTCTAGAATGATTCAGACCATGAAATTTATAGGACATTGAGGAAACATATCCAAGTATCTATGGTAAAAAATTCATCTTGTGGGTCATTGTATTTTTGGAGTTACACTCCATGGAAAATAGGGTTTGTGGCTAGTCTTGAAAATAGTCTAAAACATGTGTTTCAAGTAAAAACATCATAACTTCTTCATAATAGATACAAATTTAGTAGGACCAAATGTGTTGGTTACAATACATATTGTAGTATGATGTGTAACATTTTCAGATCTATTCAACAAAAATTTCGTGTGGGGCATGCTCTACAAGGTCGCTCTCTAGAATAATCCAGAATTAAGTAAGGTATGCCATTTTTTCTATAACTCCTTTTCTGAGAGGATACAAGTAGTGACACTTGGAGGAATTTCATAAAACACACTGAAGAACATTGTGTATCATTTTCAGAGCTTTATTCATTACAGGTACATAGTTATTATTATTTCAAGTCAGGGTTGTGGACTAATCCAAAACTAATCACGTGAGACTAAAGTATAGTTTGATTAAAATGTTAGTCTCTTGTTGTTAAAGTTAAGGAAGGTTTGCAGGTATGTGATCATATACACCAGCTCTATTATAGAGTTAAAAATCATATTTGGATGATGAAATTGATGAGGTCTTTTAGTTAAGGTACATGTTGGGTACATGGTTGAGACAAGTAGTTGATGAGTTGGCACATGCATGAGGTGTATAGTTGATGATGTTGGTACATCTTGATGACTCATAGTTGATGAGTAGATGATACATGATTGGTACATACTTGGTACATGGTTGGAGGCACTTGTTAGTAGTATTTTTGACACATGGTTTATGGATGATGTAGCATACTTGTATTGGTATATTATCAGAAGCACATATTGATATTGGTGATGATTATGAGTTCTTGTGTTATGGTTGTTTGATGAACATATTTGAGAGTTGTCTTGGTGATTGATCTTGGTGAGTAGATCTGATTCAGTTTATAAGATTAATGAGACAGGTTGTTGTGATAGGTTGTTTGGACAGGTTATTGTAACAAGTCATTTGTACAGGTTTGATGCATGGTTGATGCACTTGTTCATGGTATAGGTTTTGTATGGTTGATGCACTTGTTCATGGTACAGGTTTTGTATAGGTTGGTGCATGGTTGATGCACTTGTTTATGGTTCAAGTTGATTACAGGTTGATTGGTACAGGTTTATAGAAGTATATCTCACAGTGATAGTGTGACAGTGGTTCCATCATTCTACTTATACTTCAGGGTGGTTGGACAAAGAAATGAAAGGTGGTTGTATCCACCTTCCAGTTGTAGCTGGAGAACATAGGGGGTTGTAGCCTCCTTCTGGTTGTAGCTAGAGAATAGGGGAGTTGGATCTTCCCTCGGGTTGTAGCCTGAAAAACAAGGGGGTTGGAGCCTCCTTCTAGTTGCAGCTGGAAAACAAAGGAAGTTGGTGCTTCCAATGAATGTAATTCTTCAAGACATATAAGAAAAAACATTATGTGATTTTCTCCCGCTTTGGTTTTCCATGTAAAACACTGGTGTACTATGTATGTGTATGATTTTTCATTTTTTCATTGCTTATTTACTCTACAATTATTGGATGATAATGATGCATTGATATAACACTTGGATTATATGGTTAAAAAGGATTAAAATTCTATGTTACTGATTCACCCCCCGCCCCTCTCAGTAATCCAACACCTGCAGCATACTCGTTGTAACTTTCTCTTCTTTCTCTCATAGTCTCCTCTCTCAGAATACAATATTCACTCTCTCACCTAACCTCAATACAATTCCCTCATACATAAAAGAGGTTTTCCTTTTAGGGAAAAAAATCCCTAACATAACGTCTACCATCAGATCTACAACCTTGTAATGAACGGTCCATATTGACTATGAAATTACAATATTTTACAAGGAAAATTTTCCTAAATTTTTTCTTCGAGGGCGCTGCCCTCAAATCCCCCTCCAGGGGGGGCTCCAAAATTTCTCTCCCTCCCCCTGGTCCCCCTAGTGAGAGAAGTGGGGCCCACATCCCCCCATCAGGTAATAGGGTCCAAACACAACTAAAATAAGACCTATGAATCAGGAAGATAATTAGGCTCAATAACCAACAATATCCCACTTGGAGACTGATCACAACAACTTCATTGTTGTTGTACCTGTTGGAATATGATCCACCTTGGACCTGGAAAATTTCTTATCTTCACCTTCATGCTCGAAGACCAACTGAAACTGAGCAGAAACTTAGATTTTCCCTTGTTACTACCTTTCTTAACATGTCTGTAGGATTATGGCTAGTACGTATATTTTCCAACTTCAATTGTCCATCTTCCAAAACAGATCATATGAAATGGTAACTGAATTGTATATTCTTAGTATTAGAATGGAAGGAGGAGTTCTTTGCAATATGAATGGTACTTTGGATATCATAGTACAACCTGCTATTCTCCTGCTTCTTTCTCAATTTCTCCATAAACCTCTATAACCAAATCATCACTTTACTAGCCTATGTAGCAAAAACATACTCTTCTTCCATTGTTGAAAGTGAGACAACCTTTTTCAGTTTTGAAATCCAACTGCAGTTCCACCTACAGTAAAAGCATACCCTTTGGTGCTTCTCCTGCTATCTTTATCACCTGCCATATTTGAATCAACATATCCCTGTAGAACAATGTTTGAACCTCCAAAACATAATGCATGAGTAGTAGTGCCTCTCAAATACCTGAGAATCCACTTTACTGCCTCCCAATGTTCTTTACCTAGATTGTTCATATGCATGCTCACAACTCCCATTGCATGTGAAATATCTAGTCGTGTGAACACCATATAATACATCAAGCTGCCAAATGTTGATGAAGAAGGGACCATAGACATGTATTCTATCTGCTCATGTGTCTTGGGACACATTTCCTTGGTTAATTATAAATGGATGGCCAATGGTGTACTAATTGGTTTTTCATTCTGCATTCTAAACCTCTCCAACACCTTCTCTATGTACTCACCCTAAGACAATGTCAATCTGCTATTTTTCCTACCTCTTGTTATTCTCATACCAAGTATTTTCTTTTCAACACCAAAATCCTTCATCGCAAATGAATTAGCTAATTTTGTTTTCAGCACATTTATATCCTTCATGTTAGACCCATGCAACAAAAATGTCATATACATACAATAGAAATATAATATAACTTCCATTTTTTATTCTCTTAAAATAAACACACTCATAAGAATGACATCTATTATAACCTTGTTATGTCATAAACCTATTAAAATTCAAATACCACTGCCTTGGATCTTGCTTTAGGCCATACAAGCTCTTCTTCAACCTGCATACTGAATTTTCCTTTCCTTTGACCTCATACCCATGTGGTTGTTGCATATAAATCTCTTCCTCCAAATCCCCATGGATAAAAGTTGTTTTTACATATAACTGTTCAAGATGCAAATCTTCTACTTCCACAAGACTTAAAATAGTGCTAATTGATTTCATTTTAACAATAGGAGAAAACATTTCATCAAAATCTATACCTTTCTTTTGTGCAAACCTCTTTACAACAAGTATGGCCTTGTATCATTTTTTTCCTCCATCTCTTTCGTTAAACCTGTAAGCCCATTTATTATGCAATGTTATTTTTCCTGTAGGCAACTGAACCAAGTCCCAATTCTGATTATTTACCAAGGAATCCATTTCCTCTTTCATGCCTTGCTCCCACTTCTTTTTATTGTCTACCTACGTTACTTGTTCATAAATTTTCGGTTCACCGGAATTAGTCAACAATAAATAATACAATGAAGGAGTGTATCATTCAAGGGGTCTACTTAACCTGGTAGATGTTCTAAAAAAACTTATAGGAGTTTGAGATACATGTTGCTCCTGTTGTTGTACATTTTGATTTTCTAGTACCTTTGGAATTTCGTTTTCTTTGATTTCATCAAGCACTCTGTATTCTGTGTTTTCTTTTTCCTACGTATTTCTCTACAACTGATCTTTGTACATGAATTTTCATTGAATACCACATCTCTACTCCTAATGATTTTATGATTTTCACAATCCCATAAGAAATAACCAAAATCATTAGCATCGTATCCAATAAAGGTACACTTCTTGGATTTTTCCTCAATCTTTGTTCTATTTTCTTTATCAATATGGACAAATGCTTCATAACCGAAAGTCTTCAAAAATGAGTATTTTACCTTTTTACATGTCTGTTCCTCCTCAGTAATTCCACCATCGCAGGATCTTTAAGGCCCTCAATTTGTTAAGTAAAAAAAGGTATCTACAACATCTTCCCAGAACTATAATGGAAACCCAACATGCAACCTCATACTCCTTGCACGTTCCATGATTTTCCTGTTCATCCTTTCTTACACACCATTTTCTTGTGGTGTTCCTAGAATTGTCTTCTCTCTACGAATCCCACGATATTTACAATAATCATCAAAATATTTTCTACAGTATTCAACTCCATTTTCTGACCTGAGATACTTCAACCTTTTTCCTGTCTCATTTTCAACCAAAGCTTCCCATTTCTTAAAAGTGTTAAAAGAATCATATTTTTTTTAATGCAATACACCTAAGTTTTTCTAGTTGCATCATCAATAAAAGTAACATAATAACGAGAGCCACCAAGAGATGATACCTGAGCTAGTCCCCATACATATGTATGCACAAGCTCTAATTTTTCACTCTTCTTTTCCTTTCCAACCCTGAGAAATCTGACTCTCTTATGTTTCCATAAATACAATGTTCACATAAATCCAAATCAACTTGTTAAGATCTCGCAACAAATTCATTTTTTGAAGTATCTACATCCCCTTATCACTCTTTTGTCCAATCCTATGATGCCACAATGTTGCATCCACTCCTATAAAAGCTAAATAAATAGAAGAGACAATATTAACAGTACATAAATACAATGTACCCACCTTCTCTCATTTTTCCATTACTAGTGATCTTTTAGTGACCTTCCACACCTTATCTGTAAATGTATATATACAACCTTCACTTTCCAACTGTCATGTTAAAATTAGAATTTTTCTCAGATCTGGTATAGGTCTCACCTCTTTCAGTAACAATTGTTTTCCATTCTTTTTCTTTATTTGTACCTTACCCATTCCAACAATTTGACATGGTTCATCGTCACCCAAATAAACCTTTCCAAAATCACCTTGAACATAATTTTGAAAATATTTCCTATAGAGTGTGGCATGAAATGAGGCCCCTGAATCTACAACCCAAGACTCAGTAATATTATCTAAACAAAGATTCAAATCATCTTGTAACATATCACCGATTATATTTGCTTCTTGATTTTTCTCCTGATGTCCATCTCTTTGTTTCTTTGGAGCTCTGTAGTCTTTCTTTAGATGTCTTGTCTTCCCACAATTCCAACACTCTATCTTTCCTAGTTTGGATTTGGATATGGCCTTCCTAGACTTACCACAGTTTCCTAGACTCTTTCATATTTCCCTTTGTCTTTCCCTATTCTCCATGGTCAATGAATTATTTGATGTATCACATGTGCTTTTCTGTCGCATTTCCTCGCTAAGGTTAACACCAACAACATCATAAAATGTTAGTGCTTGAAACAGAGACAGAGTTACTTACAGTCATCACCAAGTTGTTCCATCTTTCTAGAAATGAGCACAAGATTAGAAGATCCCTAACCTTATCATCAAAGTCTACTTTTACAAAACTTATCTTATTAGTAACCAAATTGAATTCATTTAAATGATCGGTAACAAACCCATCTTCTGACATATTCATATTAAATAATCACTTCATTAGAAATACCTTGTTGGAATCCAAGGGTGTTTTATATAGTTTAGACAATGTGTTCATCATATCCTCTGTTCTCTTTTCTTTTGAAATATTGAAAGCCACTGACAATTCTAAGCACAATCATATCGTTCTCTATTCATTTTTGTCAAGAATCTCCCATTCTTCATCCTTCATACTCGTCGACTGTCTTGTTTTTCCTCCCAACGATAGGTAAAGATCCTTATGATATAGATAATATTCCATCTGTATCTTCCATAACTGACAGTTTTGGCCA
Organism: Picea sitchensis; assembly: GCA_010110895.2. Classification (NCBI taxonomy): domain Eukaryota; kingdom Viridiplantae; phylum Streptophyta; class Pinopsida; order Pinales; family Pinaceae; genus Picea; species Picea sitchensis. The sequence continues at coordinate 50,530 of SNQJ01S0002874.1, forward strand.
TTAAATTTCTCGACCTTAAACTTTCCATCTTCCATCATTTCTCCCACTCAAACCAGGAACCCTCTTTTTCAGTGAGTTTCCTTTCTCTCTGATACTAGTTGTTAGAAAACTAGTATCGCAAATCAATAAAATAAAACAAATGTGGAAATAAAACAAAGAAGATACAAAAAAAAATAGAAACACATATATATGTGGTTCACCCAGTGTGGGCTACGTCCACCAGATAAATTTCCAGGTCATGTGTTTACTATTATCCAACAAATGAAGGGATAAAACCTACAACACACCCATTGTAACTTCATCCTCTTTCTCTCACAATCTCCTCTCTCATAATACAATATTCACTCACTCACTTAGCCACAATACAATTCCCTCATACATAAAAGAGGGGTTCCTTCTAGGTAAAAAAATCCCTAACATAAATTCTACTGTCAAATATGTGACCTTGTTATGAATGGTCAATATTGAATAAGAAATTACAATATTTTACAAGGAATTTTTCCCAAAAATTTTCTTCGATGATGATGCCCCCAAATCCCCCACCAGAGGAGAGCTCCAAAATTTCTCGTTGCCCCCCCGACAAGAGAAGTGGGGGGGAAATCCCCCCCACCCCTCATCATGTAATGGGTTCTAAACAAAACTAAAACAAGACCTATGAATCAGGAAAATAATCAAGCTCCACAACCAACATAGAGTATCTTAACCTTTGGCAAATTAGGTTGAAAGGAAAATTTCTAGGAAAATAAAAATGGTACTCCAGGGAGAAGGTAGAGGAAAACTTTCCCCACCTCATTTAGTAAATATTTTTGGGGACCAAAAGCCTCCTTAAATGGGTAGGTATGATCCAGATTGGATCATCATACAATTTTTCATCTTCTTGGTACTTTCTGGGTGGAAACAAATGGAGGAATTAACTTACAGGGTCATTTTAGTGGTAGGTCCCAGTTTGGAAAATTAGGTTTTGAAACCTTCCAGATCCATTTTGAGGCTTTAAATCACATTTTTTAGGGTTATGTTGTTTAGAAGTTGTGTACACGCCCTTGATAGTGTTCTACACTCTAAGATCTTTCCAACAATGTGTAAAATGCCTAAATTGGAGCTAGTATGCAAAAGTTATGCCTCCCATAAGTTGATCTACCTTGTTAACCTTCATGGTACAAGTGGATGCCAAATCATCCCCCATTTCTCACACATATGGGGCTATCCTTATGTGGACTTTCAAGAATATTCTAGAAGGTCAAAACCTCATCAATAATTGAGGGTTGAGAAAGTCAAAACCCTAAGCCTAGATGACTATCGGGTTATGTTTAATACCAATCTGCTAGAAGGAGAAGGGGTTCCATTATTTTGTATTGTACGTGTTCCATAGTTGAGCAGAGCATCCAAGGAGTGGTATTTTGAGAGAATAATTTAGGAGGTAAGAGATTATATAGCAGTCGTTCAAGCCATAGTGTCAAAGACAAATCCATAGTGAGTTCCTCTTTCTTTGTACTTTCTTTTCATAACTAAAGAAAATATAGCAGAGCATAGGCCTCACCTTCTAGTTGGGGTTTCTGTAGTATTGGATCTCCTAGGATGCATCTTTTGTTCAATTGTGTGGATGGTGTATATATTTTTTCCTATTGTTTCATTTTAATATTCATTTATTTTCATAAATTCAAGCAAAGCTAGTAATTAACTAATCTAGGATCTAAGGAAAATTAGTCTGCATAGTCTAATATTTTAGAATATTATATGATTTATTGCGACAAGTTGTTCTAGTGGAATATCCATGGCAGTTTACAAATCATGCTCTTTTTAACCTTTGAAATATTTTTTCTTTTTAAAATTATTAGTAATGTTATGGTGTTTGGCCATGCAACTCTTATGTTTGGGTGCACACACATTCATATCCTCAACCTCCACCACCCACTCTCCCCTAGTGTGTGATAATATGAATGTGTGTGTTTACACATAACTCTCATATTTAAACATACCCAGATTCATATCTTGATGAGGGGCAAAGCTACATAGTACACCAATAAGTTTAAAAGAAAAAAATATTTAAAAAGTGAAAAATGAAAAAAAATCACATCTAAGTTAAAGTATTACAAGATTTTACTTTATCCAAATGATTAAAACTATATATTTTCAAAAATCATAATTTCATTATGAGAGTGGGTGGTGAGAGTAAGAATATAAATATTTGTTGGTGATATAAATGTTCACATTTATATGTAATTAGTATGCTCCTTACTTCAACTAAATATTTATAGCTATTATTAACACTACCCAAATACATACACAAAATATGTTTTATATATATATATATATATATATATATATGGTTTTAATTATTTTTTTAAAAATTACTATTTTTTATTATTTTATTATAAATGTGAAACTTTTTGCTTTTGACCTTTGAAATAATGATGATGTTATATAATGGTGGTATTTTTTTATAAGGATATATATTATAGTGTTAGCATAGTTATAAATATTTAGTTGAAGTATGGAATGTAATTTAATAGAAGTTGTGAATATTTATGCCACGTGTGTATATTTATATTGTTATTCTATAAGGGTGGGTGAAGGGTCGGTGCTGGTAGATAAGAATATAAATGGGTGGGTGAAAGGTTGGTGGTGGTCGTAGATAAGAATATAAATGTATATGAGAGTTGTGGTTATTGATATTAGTATTGTTATGGTGTTTGATCATTTAATTTT
>SNQJ01S0002874.1:53298-93320 GCA_010110895.2 Picea sitchensis
ATATATATATATATATATTTGTATTTTGGCTTTTAACAAAATGTTTTACGTTTATATATTTTATAGGAAAGAATATTTTTTTTCGGAAACTATTATTCAATTTTGAATTAAAGGCAATTTTCCAATATATATAGGCTCAAATCCATTACAACATACTCATTATGAGCTTTATTCATGTCATTATGAGAATTGAATCTGAGTGGGGAGGATAACAACATTCCTCACAACCATCCAAGCTACACCCAATTGACAAAACGAAGCTACCCAAGCATAATTTTACGTCTATATTATATAGTAAAATATTGTAACTTTTATTGAGGTACCTAAAACCATGTTTTAAACCAAATTTATAATATTTTTTTGAATTATTAAGAGTGTTACGTTTCTTTACCACACAAATCTCATCTTTAGTGTTTTGTTTCTCTTAATAGAAAATGATGTTCACGACATCCCTCCATTTTAATGAAGACGAGTTATTTTTCATGCTTACATGGAAACAACATTAAACTCTTAAGAAATCTGGTGTTGTATGGTTAAGAAATCGGATAAGCGTGACTAGATAATCATTCAATTAGAATAGCATACACTATAGAAAATTATTAAATCAGAATATCATAGAATCAGGCTTACAATCCATGCATAAAGAAAAAAGAATTTATTGAGCTAGTTGCACAAAAAAGTGGCGTTGAACAATGATCAACCTTGATCTTCATAACAATACATTGCCTCATAGAACAAATAGTTATCTTCTCTTGATTGAACGCTTTCAACAATTTATTTTGGAAAACTACTCATGCATTTTGCATGCATTATTTAGTCAGACATTCTATATCTAAACACTAACTGACAGAAAATAAAACTGCAAATAGATTGCATCATGTCAGAGGATTGACAAGACTGCATCAATTACCAACATAGTCCCCCTTGATGTTGAGAGGGCTCACAATTTGATCTTGAAGTTTCAAAAACTGGACTTTAGCAACTGCCTTAGTGAAAATGTCTGCAAGTTGTTCTTGAGTATTTATATACCTTAGTTCTACTTCCTTCTTTTGCACCAAATCTTGAATGAAATGATACTTTAAATAAAAATGTTCTTTCCTGCTATGATGGACTAGATTCTTGGCCAATTTGTTGGCGCTAGTGGTATCACAAAATATCAATGTAGGACAAATTTGTTTCTCTCCAATTTCTTCTAGAACTTTTCTAAGCCATAATGCTTGTGTACCTGTTGAGGTGACTGAAACATACTCTACTTCTTTGGATGAAAGTGCATCTATACTTTGCTTCTTTGAGCTCCAAGTAATCAAACCCGAACCAAAAGAGAAACAATTATCAGATGTAGACTTTTGGTCATCCAAACTACCTCCCCAATCATAATCACTAAATCCAACAAGATTAAACCTTTTAGGAGTGTAGTAATGAATACCAAAATTTAGAATTCCTTTCACATACCTCAAAATCCTCTTGGCTTCCTTCATATGTATTTCAGATGGCTCTGTCATGTATCTTGAAACAAGAGAAACTGAATAAGCAATATCAGGTCTTGTGTGGGTTAGAAACATCAAACTTCCAACAATAGTTGTGTATGTTGCCTCATCAACTATTTCAACACCATCATCTCTACAAAACACAATTCCATGAGCAGTTGGAGTGGAGGGTGGTTTATAATCTACCATATCAAATTTCTTCAACATATTTTTTGCATACTTTGTTTGACAAATGAAAATTTCATCCTCGTTTTGGTAAACCTCCATACCCAGGAAATATTGCATGAGACCCAAATATTTCATCTCAAATTCATTCATCATAGCAATTTTGAATTCATCCTTCATCTTAGAACTACTACCCATATATAATAATTCATCAACATATAGACTTACAATATGAATATCATTACCTTCTTGTTTGTAGTAAAGTGTAGGTTCACTTTTACCTCTATTGAAGCCTCTCTCCTGAAAATATCCATCAATCCTAGCATACCATGTTCTTGGTGCTTGCTTTAGGCCATACAAAGCCTTCTTCAACTTGCATACTTGATGTTCTTTTCCTTTCACTTCAAATCCTTGTGGTTATTCCACAAACACTTCTTCTTCTAAGTACCCATTCAAAACGACACTTTTCACATCCATGTGATGCTCCATTTCTTCTAAGTTGCTAATGAAATCTTCATTATAACAGTCTCTTGTCTTGCTACTGGTGCAAATGTTTCTTCATAATCAGTTCCATACCTTTGTGTGAATCATTTAGCAACTAATTTTTTCTTGTGTCTTTCAACACTCCCATCACTATTGTACTTAGTCTTGTAGACCCATTTAGTACCAATCTTTTTCTTGTCATGTGGAAGTTATGTAAGCTCCCAAGTATCATTCCTATGAATAGAATCTATCTCTTCTTGCATTGTTTGCACCCAGACCTCATTAGTATACGCATCTTCAAAACATGATGGTTCAAAATCATCCTTGGAAAGTAAAGAAAAATTTAATGTTTCACCTATTGTATTTTTTTCAAGTGTTGGACTTGTACTCCTTTGATAAATGTCACTTAATCTTCTTAGCTTTCTTGCAGAACTTGAATTTGATGTTGGGATTGCACTTGGAACTGAAGAATTAAATGAGGGGCTACTTAGTGGATTTGTAGCACTTGGAACTGAAATATTAGTGGGTTGTTCATTATCAATATCATCAATAATATCCCTATCCAAAATAGATTTAGACATATCATCATGGCATTTTTTATGACCGTAAACTCCCCCTTCATAAAAAATCACATCTCTTGACACCACAATGATATTAGTGAGGGGATTATACAAACTGTAAGCCTTACTTTGTTCACTATATCCAAAAAAAATGCATGACTCACTTTTTGGGTCTAACTTTTGTCTCTTTTGATACACTACATGGACATAGGCTACACAACCAAAGACTCTGAAATGATTAACATTAGGCTTTTTTTCATACCAGACTTCATATGGAGTCATCATATCAAGTGCACTTGTGGGACATCGATTGAGAATATATACAGATGTAGCAATTGCATCACCCCAAAAATAATTGCTTAATCCCTTGATTTGTAACATACTTCTTGCCATTTCCACCACTATACATTTTTTCCTCTCCGCTACTCAATTTTGTTGAGGTGTGTAAGAAATGGTGAGTTGTATTTTGATTCCATTCATATCACAATAATTCTGAAAATATTTTGAACAAAATTCTCCTCCACGATCAGTCCTTAAGCACTTGATTTTGCAACCTCTTTCATTTTCCACAAGAGCTTTAAACCTCTTGAATGTATCAAAGTCTTCATCCTTAGTCTTCAAAAAATAAACCCAACACTTTCGTGAGTAATCATCAATAAAAGTAATCAAATATGATGACTTACCCAAACTCTTTGTCTCCATAGGACCATAAATGTTGAACTAACTGAAGTGGATAATGGGCCCTCCATGCATTTCCTTTTGAAAATTTCTCTCTTGCATGTTTTCCTTTAGCACATCCTTCACAAATCTCCTTCTATTCTTGAACCTTAGGAAAACCATAAACTAATTCTTTTGATGTTAGAAGCTTTAGACTACGAAAATTCAAATGTCCATACCTGAGATGCCACAACCAACTTTTTTTCTCATATGCCATATTGGAAAGATGGTTGTTATGTTCTCAAAACATCAATGGGAACATCCTATTATTTGACATAGGCACAACTGTAACCACCCTATTGCCTCTATTCTTGTCATAAATTGTACATTATTGATTTTCAAACACCACCTTATAATTTTTTCCACACAACTAACCAACACTCAATAAATTATGCTTTAATTGTGGAGTGTAATAAATGGCTTTAACACTTTTCATATCATCTTAAGTATGAAATTCCATAGCTCCTTTTTCAAAAACCTCCAATGCTTTGTCATCACCTTGGATTTGAAACTCTCATCCATTGTAGAAAATAGATCTGTATTTCGTGACATGTGGTTAGAACAACCTGAATCTAAATACCAAATATATTTAGCATCATTTTCATCTTTTCATAAGATAAAAACAAATTGTTTGGAGAGGCCTCATCACCTTCTTGAGCATAATTAACACCTTTTTTATTATTACATTCTTTTAATTTACAATTCCTTTCAAAGTGACCATACCTTTTACAATAATAACACTAGATATTTCCTTTATCAAACCTACCTCTGTTCCTCTTGAACCACCTCTTCCTCTTGGATAATTCTGATTTTGACCTCTACCTTGGCTTTGGTTTCTTTTGCTACTAGTGTTGGCATTTTCATTCTTTGTAATTTGCAATTTTGAAGAAAAAACTTTCTAGCCACTTTCTCCAAATGCATCTATCAATCTTTCTTCATGAGACATAAGAGATCCAAATAGGTGATCAAACTGAAGAGTAGACAAATCCTTTATTTCTTCAATGATTATGGCAACATGGTTCCACCTTGGTGTTAGAGACCTCAACACATTTTTAATCACAACCTCTTTGTCCACATTTTCTCCAAGAGTAGCCATCTTATTGACTACATCTTTTATTCTCACACAACAATCACTTACATTTTTAGCTTTTTGCATCTTCAAATTCTCAAATTTTCTTTTCAATGTTTGTAGCTTGACAACTTTGACTTGATCACTGCATTGGTAAGCTTCTTCTAGAATCTTCCAGGCATCCGTTGTTGTCTTTGCACCTGCAATTATTAGAAACGGGCTTTTATCAAGTACAATTTGAATATGAAATAAAGCTTGAGCATTCCTCTTTCTAGATTCTTTCTTAGCTACTCTATCATTTGCATTAAGAGTAGTCCAGTATTTTGGATCTACATAACCCGTTTCTACAATCTCCCATAGATCTTTCCCTATCAAAAAGGCCATCATCTTGATGCACCTAGAATCATAATCACTTCCATTAAATTCTAGAATGGGAAAGGAATTAGAGTTTGACACGATTACCCTAAAACAACAACGAGCTCCAATAGAAAATGAAGGATCTATGTAGGCCTATCTCTGGGCTACAATCCATGCATAAAGAAAGAAGAAATTATTGAGGTAGTTGCACAAAAAATTGACTTTCAACACAACACTAATAAACCTTGATCTTCATAACAATGCATAGCCTCATAGAAAAAACAGTTAGATGCTCACACTTACAACAATTTATTTTGGAAAACTAATCATGCATTTTGCATGCATTATTTAGTGACAATCTATATCTAAACACTAATAGACAGAAAAGAAAACTGCAAATAGATTGCATCATGTCAGAGGATTCACTGCGTCAATTACCAACACCTTTTGGGTTTTTTGGCTGGAATCCGGTGATGTAAATCTGGACAAAATCGTTATTTTTTGTTATTTAGATTGCATTTCTGAATACATAAATGAATTCAACTTTCTAAAAAAACCCTAAGACACTCGGATTATACACACTTAACCACTCAAATCTGCAGATCCAACCATTCCTCACCAAATTTAGAATAAAATCAAAAGAAAAAAATCACCATAAAACAAGTTAGAACTTTTATAATGCGCTTGATAAATATTATATAACAGACATAAGCCGGTATACTATCAATGATATAATAAATGGTGTCATATATAATAAGAAAAAGCGAAAAAAGCGAAAAAAGGTAAACTATCAATAATTGATTTAATACATTATACATAATTTTCCAATCCATTTCTAACTGAACACAATATGAAAAACATGTAGATACAGTAGAGTGGACCACGCTCTCCATGGAGCTCTCTAAGGAAGCATCTGAAACATTGATGAGTTGTAGCTTTTAAGCTCCCATGCAAGGAGGAAGATATGTAAGAGTTGGATTCAAGGGATGGTAGTTCGTTCAACACTAATCTAAACGATCGATCTCCACTACATGATGAGAAATACTGATCAGATGAGCAATGCTTTTGATGAAGGCAACATGTTGCAGCATCATCAGCTCACAGAGGTTGTTGTCCAGAAAACAAGCAGGGAAGCTGGTAGTTTAAACTACTTGTCTATTTCCAAGGAGGAACCTAAGCTACCAAATGGAAAACGATCATACGAAGAACCACTTAGTCCAGTTGCTTGTCTGACCACTAGGAGGTTATTGCATAGTTATATCTTTAGCATTGTGGGATTAAAGAAATATATTGACGTTGTGGCCTTGAAAATTTCACTTCAAAATACTCTGGCGCAGCACCAGAGATTTTCGAGCATTTCAGTCAGTATCCCTTCTCATTATTTTGTTGAAATGTAGATCATTTAGTGTAGAGTTGTATATTCCATGGTCTTGTGTTGTTTTTTCATATATTACATTTAGTTTTATCTAAAAGTAATGTTGTAATATTCTTTTTGGTTGTAGATAAGGGAAGGGCGAAATAATTTAAAGTGGTCTCTGAGAGAGGTATTGATAAATGACCATGTGATTGTCCCCTTCCTTGATCCTTCATTTTCACAAAATCCAGGCTTTTTGAATGAATACAGAGCTTCTCTTGCAACTTCTCCTCCACTGAATCCATCCAGACCTCTGTGGGAAGTCCATGTCTTGAATGCAAGATCAGGAGAGGCAGCAGGCAGCCTTGTATTCAGAATCCATCACTCTATAGGATATTGTCTGTCTATGTTGTCTCTTCTTGTTAACTCCACACACAAAGCATCTGATCCCAAATCCCTACCAACCATTCCAGAACATAACAAGTCCAGAGACAAACAAATACTAAGCACTCTTCGGACTGTTTACGGTTGGCTTGCCGCTATTTGGGTCACATTTTTAACTACCCTCGATTATATTGCCACTGTTTTATGGAAAAAGGATGTGAATCCATTGAGAGAAGACTCTACTAAGACGACATTTTGTAACTCAAAGTGCCTGGCTCACGTTACTCTCGACATGGTGGATATACTCTCAGTCAAGAAGGCAGTGAACGAAGTACTAATTTCTTTCATATTTGCATGCAAGCTAGTACATTTTGTCGTTTTATAAATTATTACAAGTCTATGTTCATCACTCTGCTGAGCGATTATAGAGAGTAACGTGTAAACATTTATTGATGTAGACTTTGAATGATGTTATGATGGGAGAGATTTCTGCAGGACTTGTTGGGAGCGATTTCTTCATTTCGAGCCGAGTATGATATCAGAACTCCATTCTAATAAAAGTTATTCGCTCTGTTTTTCTGTGTGAGAAATATATTTGTGTGTGATCTAAGAATTCAGTAGCAAGAGTTACTAGTTTCTACCTGAGAATATGGCCAAGAGCCTGTCTAATATTCTTTAGGGAAGACACAAGACTAAACGCCCTGCTTTTCTGTGCAGAAATAGTAAAATCTACTATTATGAATTCTTCAGTCTGCTATCGTTCTGCAAATAATACTGTAGATAGTACTGTATCCACTTATGAATCAGCAATATGTTTAATGATTGAAACACTAGATCCCAGACTGCAAGATATATACAAAGGCATGAGACCTCCTGGTACTCCAAAATACGGGCTAGGGTATATAGAACAATGTGACCAAGTCATTCCAGACTGTAGATTTTCTAACCCTTTACCCAATTATATACAAAGGCCCTATGTGGATGAGATCCACAAGTTTCATACTGTTATGAAAGGATGCCATAAAGGATCTATTGAAGAAAAATGGATCAAGAAAATGTTAAACTGGGATTTGTTCACAAATCTAGAAACAAATGAATTCAACTCAGTCGTTTCAGATAAGGAGAAACTCAAATTATCCCAAAACTGGCAAAAGTACATATCTGACAATAATTTATGGATTTCTTTCTTTGAATGGAAGAAATTAAATCAAAATGTTGTAGTTCAAATGATGGGAAAAAGTTTTGAGATTCCTCCCAAGCATAAATGGAAAAGTATTGAAGGACATACTGTAGAATCTAATTCTACTTTTCCTCCCTTCAAGGGCATAGTCCTTGAAGACAATAATCGACAAGTAAAAGAAGTACCTTTTTTGCTTTCTGAAGAAGCTATTCAGCTTTCGGGAATTGACAAGAGAGTTTAGTCTATGTCAGAACAGATTAACTGGACTAATACTGCTTTAAGAGGCATGGCTACCCACACCTTTGTGACCAATGATTATGCCCGAAAAGGACAAATTGTAGATTTGCAAGTATTTACAAACACTATTGTACACTCCGTCAACCAAATCCAAGAAAATATCACAGATGTGAAAGATAAGATGGACTCTGCTCTATGTGAAATATCTTGTAAATCCAGAGAGTCCCTAAGAAACCATGAAGAACTTATGGAAGGATTGGGACAAGCTTTCTCTAATATGGGAAAGACATTGACCGAAATTAGACAGAAGGATAGAAATTATGATAAGCCTATCCCTGATCCGTTCATCCTTCCAAACCCTTCTATCTCAATACTGTCTCTTGTATATAAGCCTTCCGAGACAATAATCCAAAAAAGATTCCCTCACCATTTTCCTTCAGAAGAAAAACCAGAATCATCCACAAAAGAACATCATTCTCTGGTTACTATCCAAAATCCTGCATATGAAAACCTTCCACTTCATACTAGTAGACCATCAGCCCTAGATATGATAGGTAAAGGAAGATTGCCTGAATCACAAACATTTGTTGAAGACTGGTTTTAGGAATGGAACATTGATAGCCTGTCAGTTGCCCAAATTAGAAAAACGATAGACAGGATGTATGTCTCTTACAAAATTATGTGCATGAAAGGAAAGACAGAAGTAGAGGCATGCAAGTCCATTATCCAATGTTTCACAGGCACTCTCAGCAAGTGGTGGGAAGTTATTTCTTCTCCTATCATGATTGCAAAAATGGAAGCTAAGGTTCTTAGAGACGAAAAAGGGGACATTGTTTATCATACTGATGGAACTCCCCACAATAATATGATTGGTGCTCTAACCACTGCAATTCTTGAGCACTGGTGTGGAACTGAGTCTAAATTGGCTGATAAACATGAGATAATTCTTATGGATATGAAATGTAGGAAAATGTCTGAGTATGAAGAGTTCCATAAAGATTGGACTCAAAGGATATTTGAAGTCCAGGATAGTCAAAATCTTCTGTGGAAACAAGTATACTTGGCAACCATACCAAGTAAGTTTGTAGAATATTTAAAAATGTAGGAAGTATTCAAACTTCCTTACGGAATGTATACATGGGGGGGAATCTATTCTTTAATCACCAAAGCCTTGATTGGGTTATACGTAAACATGAAAGTCCAAAACTCTGTATACAAGCTATACTACCTTCCTAACCAAAAATCTATCTGTGAAAAGTATGGCCTATATATCACAGACCCTGTTAGAAAGAAAAGGAAAAAGAAAAGAGAATTTGGAGAAGGAAATAAGCCTAAGTTCAAATGCAGATACAGGACTAGAACCCACTATTATGAGCCTGAAGACATAAAATTAAAAACCCATTCCTATCAGTCTAAACAACAGATTCAATGCTGGATATGTGGGAAACCTGGACACATGGCACATAACTGTCCAGACAATATAGCCTCTAGAAAATCAAAGGGAAAGCTCTCAGAACAAAAGGCTAAAGAGGCTCAAGAAAAGAAACAATTGGCTCTAAGGGTGCATTGTAATAGATGTGGAGCCAATGATCACAAAACCAACCAGTGTCCTTATCACCCATTCAAAAGAGAAGTAGTCCTGCGAAGGCAAGGAGGCCGCTATAGGGCAATGGTAGGTGCAGAGAGGTGCTGAAAACCAACTATAGGGTTCACATAAGGTCGTAACAGCTTGGTGGATTCCAAGTGGTGGGGTTCACAAGGCGGACAGAGTAAAGCGGTTAACCCGACGATATTGGTACTGCCGAGAGTAGCAAGAACCAGAAGACCAGATGACAGAAGGAGGCAGCGCATGAGACAAAGCAATCGTCAAGCTTCAATCTCTGACAGAGGAAGCCAATGACAAGTTGGTCGAGAATATTAGCTTACAAATGGTATCAAAACCAAAGGACTTCATTTCAAGCCGGGTATGATATCAGAACTCCATTCTGATAAAAGCTATTCGCTTTGTTTTTCTATGTGAGAAATATATTATGTGTGTGATCTAAGAATCCAGTAGCAAGAATTACTAGTTTCTGCATGAGCAGTTGGCCAGGAGCCTGTCTAATCTTCTTTAGGGAAGACACAAGACTAAATGCCCCACTTTTCTGTGTAGAAATAGTAATATCTACTATTATGGATTCTCCTTCAGTCTCTTTCAGAGAAATCAAGAATGTTGAAGATCAAAGTACTCCTGAAATAGACTCTGTAAATAGTTTAGAATCCATGTTTGCATATAATAGATCTCAAAGTATCAATAATGCTAGTATAGAAGTAGTTGAGACCCAGCCCCAAGCGGCTTGGAAATTGCCCCCCATTTCTCCCAGCCAAGTATATCAAGATCTGAATATGTTCCATCTCAAGGTTGTGTCTAGGGTAATTGTTAAAGAATCTGTAAGTAGAATACAACAAACTAGTGATGTCAGTCAAACGATTTCATTGATAAATACTAAAGAGATCCAGAATGAAGCCAAGAAATATAAGACAAATTATCTTCATTTTGGTTGTATCAGAGTTGGGATCAACCCACTAGTTCATAAAGGAATTGATGCATATGTCTTATGCACAGTAAGAGATATGATTCATAATAAATTCATTGATTCCTTGATTGGTGGAATTGTTGCCCCTCTCTCAAATGGACCAGTATATTTTGACTCCTATCCAAATTTCTCTGTTTACACCTTTGATGAAAATATTGAAGATATTCTGAAACTTTAAATTAGAGCAATTGGATTTGACATGTGTCCAACCCGGACCAATATATCCATTCAAACTAGGGGATGTTTTAGGCATACGAATACTCTTTTTCCTGTAGTTCTGCATACCCCTAGTAAAGCATCTCAATCCAGCACATTGGTGCTAACAGACCCTTTGAATCAGAAAATAGAACATTAACTGATAAAATGGGAAAATCTATCTTTCCCAAATGATTGGGTCATTGATACTCAAAAAGAACCAGTTCCAAGAGCTATCACTTCAGCCCAAATAAAAGAAATTGCATCTTCTGCAGTAATCTCTTTTCCCCAGAGAAACCCCTCTAAACAGGTTTCTCTCACAAAGAACTCTCCAACCCCTTCCTCGTCTTCTACATCCTTTTGTCTAAATGCCTCACTTCATTCTTTAGCTAATAAAGTTGGCTATGTTCCATTTGCAGTAAAATGCTTTGATTGTGGAGAACTCATTACACTGTCCACTCTTTCTACATTTAAAGAGGAGGAAAGAATTCAATTTGAATATGCTAACCACAATCCTAGAACAAATCTACCTCCACCAAATTCTACTGCCAAAGAACAATGCCCTCACCCTCAATGTTCATACTTTCCCTTTCCACATGACTCTCATGTCTTCGTCATCCAGACCAATTCCTGTACAGAAATAAATCAGAGATGACAAGCCTATGTCCCTGAAGATGTGAGAAGACCTTCTATTCCAAAAATTTAAAAATTCCTCTTATTGATGAAAGGATGCAAAAAAGACATAGTCAAAGTCAACTGGATGAAAGAAATGTTGAATTGGGATTTATTCACCCATCCAAAAGCAGATTCTTTTGCAAAAAAGAACTTCAAATAAAGAAAAGGTAGACTTGGCCTTACAGTGGAAAATTTTTATGAATTCTGAAGAAATATTCATTTCCTTTTATGAATGGAAACTCCAGAGAGAAAAAATTTCAAAATCCTGTTCCAATATTCTACTTCCAAAAATGGCAAATCCTATATGTTTCCCTATTCAGACTCTTTCCATTTCAGATATTGGAAAAGAGATAGGTAGACTAAAGAATTCTATCAGATCCCAAAAGTATAATACAAAACAGGAGAAAGAACAAAAAGACCAAATCCTCCAGATTGAGCATCAGAAATATCATGTTTTGATTGATTTAAAAATCCAAGGCATACCTTTCAAACTAAAAACATTGATAGATACAGGATCAAACTTGAATATGTTACATAAGGACATTATTCCTATATCCCTATGAAAAAAGGCTCAAGCATTAGTTGTTGGATTGGGAAACATACCAAATGAAATCTCCTTTCAGATTTCAGAAGCTGTACTATGCTTCCAAGATTATTGTCTAACAATGAAATTCCTTCTAGTAGACATTCCTATTGTCTGCATCCTAGGCACTCCCTTTCTTGCAGCAGTGTCTCCACATGGATCCACAATGGTGACCAAAGATAAGCCAGGCTATTTCATCAGTATTCCTTCTCAAAAAGGAAAAGTTATTATAAAACTTCCTTTTGTATCTACCCCAAGGACTTCTGATATGGTCCAGATGATTAGAAGCAAAAGCTTAAAGATAAAATAATTGAAATAATTTCAATCAAGGGTAAGAATAAAGGGACAGCTTGATAAAGAAACAGTACAATAGAAGATTCTTCTGCTGAAACAAGAATTTATTGATACAGTCTGTTCAGAAAACTCTACAACTTTCTGGAAACAAAAGAAACATGAAGTTTCTCTTCCCTATAAAGAAGAATATCAAGGGAAACCATGTAAGAGTAGGGCTATCCCCATGAATGCAGAATATCAAAAATTATGTGCAGAAGAAATAAAGGGTTTACTTAATAAAGAATTAATCAGAGAATCTACTAGTCCATGGAACTGCTATGGTTTCTATGTTAATAAACATTCTGAACAGATAAGAGGCATTTCTCGATTAGTTGTGAATTACAAACCCTTGAATAAAGTCCTAGCTGATGACACATATCCAATTCCCAACAAAAGCAGTCTTGTGACCAGAATTGCAGGAGCAAAGATATTTTCAAAATTTGATTTAAAATCAGGATTCTGGCAAGTTGCAATCAAAGAAGAAGATAAGTTCAAGACAACTTTTAATGTCCCTGCTGGACATTACGAATGGAATGTGATGCCCTTTGGTCTGAAAAATGTACCAACTAAATTTCAAAGAGTGATGGATAACACCCTTAATCCATATTTTGATTGGTTTATTGTCTACATTGATGATATACTTGTATTCTCTTCCTCTATAGAGCAGCACTTCAAACATTTGAGGAAACTTCTACAAGTAATAAAACAAGCAGGCCACCTACACAGGTGTAGATGGATTGGCAAGTGCTGTGTAAATGGAAGGAAATTTGTAAAATGAAGTCTCATGTTCGATTCTCACCCGGATTTACTCCTGCGCCATTCTTACGGGTTGGGTGGTTTCACCTGGGGTTATAGTGGTAGCCGACGGGGATCGACCCCATGTCACGCGAGTACGAGAACCGTGAGTTGCCGATTCCCCCAGTAAAAAATAAAAATAAATAAATAATTAAATAAAACAAGCATGCCTAGTCTTCTCCAAAAAGAAGATTGATCTTTTCAAGACTGAAATTAAATTTCTAGGCCATACTATCAATAATGGGAAATTAACTCTGCAAACCCATGCTATGGAATTTGCAGACAAGTTTCCTGATAAGATTCTAGACAAAACACAGTTACAGAGATTCCTGGGTAGTTTGAATTATATCAGCCATTTTTATAAAAAAAATGTGCCCAAGATGGAAAGCTTTTAAATGACAGATTAAAGAAGGATCCAATCCCATGGACAGAAGCCCACACTCAAGCTGTAAAGAATATCACAGAAAAAACCAAGAATCTTCCTATTCTCCACATCTCTGATGATGATCTCCCCAAAATAGTCGAAACAGATGCAAACAATATTGGTTGGGGAGCAGTACTCAAACAAGTTAGAAATAAGGATGGCAAAAGGAAAGAAGAAATTATCCAGTTTGCCTCAGGGCTATGGCAAGCAACAGAAAAGAATTATTCTGCACTAGATAAAGAAATTAAAGCTGCATTAAATGCCATCCAAAAGTTTGAAATTTACTTGATTTATAAAAGGTTCCTATCAAGAACTGATGTCGCTGCTATGAACAAAGTTCTTAATAAGGATTTGAAGTCCCCGAGAGACTCCAAGTTTGCTAGATGACAGGCTCTATTTAGCAATTTTGATTTTTCTATTGAACATATTAAAGGGACCGAAAATTCTATTCCTAATTTTCTAAGGAGATAGCATCTTAAAAATCTTTGTTTAATAATCTCTGTACATCTTAGAAATGGTGCAGAAACTTTGGTAAATTTACTAGATTCCCTAAACTGTGAAACTTATGAGGTAGAATGGGCACCCCATTGGGAGCTAAGGAGTACAAAAATCCTTTCTCAAACTACACAACTAGCCTATTCAAACTTAGTACCAGAAGTCAGAGGAAGGAGAATTCCTAATGTCCTGGCACCAATGATTTCAAGAGCCATTGCAAAAGCAATAGAAGCACAAGAGGCCTTGAATTATACATTTCACGACATTAATCTTATTTGGGACATTAGAAATAATAATGGAAACAACCAACAGTATTTTTGTCTTCACAGACCCAGATTATTATGTCATTCGCCGGAAAGAAATCCCAGAATCAGTTTTCCTGAGACTGATATAAACTATACAGCATATAAGGAAATGTGGTGGGATTCCATCCAACGGGAAAATTTTGTTACTCTAGTTAAATTTGGAAATGTGAACACTACTACCTTTGGAAGGCCACCATTATGGCTCACAGATTGGTGGAAGGATTTTGGACTAAACAAAGGAGCAATTGATCCTCATATTTTAAACTCTGTATCACCTCTGCATTCTATCCAGAATCTTTTTGAATACAGGCCAAATAAAGGAGAAATATTATGCTTATTCATTTTAAATCATTTCCAGTGGGCAGTCAAAGTAAATACAATTGTTTAAATCATGAACAACCAACCTTTTATTGTACGAAAGATCTACACAAAATCTTTGGATACTCTACACTATCTTGAAAGATTCTCTATGCACATTGAAGATGATTAGTGTGATGTAATATTCATGTCTAAATGGCCAACAGTGGTGCCATTCGGGTTTAGTGGGTTACCGTAATCAACATCCACTTTGTAATTATTGTCCTCTTATAATAATGAGCATCTTGGAAACTCGAAGCACTTCTCCGACTTTTGGCGTGGTTTGACCCGCATTTCCAAGATTCTTTCCTTTATGTCATGTTTTGTCTTTCCTCTGATCGGGGAATCTTGCACGACTACCCCGTCAGATTTACTGTTCTATTTACTTTTAGTTGATATGAAATAAAGTTTATGATTTGGTCGGAGGATCTTGCGCGATCTCTACCGCCAAATCCATAAAGTAAGATTTAGTGGTCAACATACGGGACCAAGTGTCTTCTCGAGTCTCTTCTTCATGATGACTCTTCCTTCTCAGATTTGTATAAAAGAAGGATGAGAGCTCATTCTCGAGTAGGAACTTTGGGATAGAGAGTTTGAGAGTTAGTCTGAGTCTTCTAAGCTTCCTTCCTGTCTGAAGCTTTGTGTCATTCTTTGAGTCTGTAAGTAAAGTTGTGAGTGTGAGTGAATACGAGCATCCTGCTCTTGCTCTGTGCATCCTGCAAACCCTGGCCAGTTGGTGGAGTACATAGCCAACAAGTTAAATACGAGCACAACGTTGGGTTTCTCTAACGTGATTGGGCTAGCAGAAGAAATTGAATTCTATGATAATCACGTTATTCACATTATTCCCACTGCATATGTAAACCACGATGTGAGTGTTATCTGGCCTTGTTTCATATATGTATTTGGATTTGTAAAGAATATCGTGAATTAATGAATGACTGTTGACACAGTCGATAGTAATGCATTTCATAAGCTACAGTGGGAAGGGGAGGCTCGTAGCATTGGTCTCCGACGACGTCGTTCCAGATCCGCAGCAACTTTGCTCAGATTGTGCCGATGCACTGCACCGAATGAAAGAAGCTGCTCATAAATCATAAATAAGAAGCGGAGTTGCAGGCCTCTATATCCCATGTACACGAATATGCTTTTTGATAGCAGAGCATAGCTATAGATGTTATGGGATATAAGTAGGTGAAATACAAACACAAGAATGTGCGTGGGACGGTGGAACTCATGGACACCCAGATGCAATCCTGTAGCATGCCCAACGTCAATAAATATCTGTCACCGACGTGTTGTTATCAGTTATGTTTGCGAGAATCATAAAATATAATGTTGTTCTTAATTATCTTGTTTTTCACTCTCATTTATACAATCCATAGCCCTCATGCTTGTGTGAGTTATTTCATCAAAGAGCAAAGGCATTTCTTCATACACCATTTGTGGGAGAGGGGGCTAGAAAGAAGTAAAAGGACCCATCCTAAGGAGAGTGTTGGAGCACATTTGCATCAATCATTCTTCTTAGGTGTTGATTATTCATATTCAAACCCATCCATTGGTAAATATACGAGTATTATTGTTTCCCTCCATCTTGATTGTTTAAATTTTGTCTGTGTAGGTTTAATTCTTTGTTTGAATATTATGCATGTTTCTTTATTTCATGTTTATTACAGTACTATTTTAGTGATTGATCTTCATATTAACAATTTTATGTTATATAGCTTGGCATCCTAGCTATAGTAAAAAGATTTTGATCACTTTTTTTATCAAAATCAGCCAAACAGGTTGGTGAATCCACTTGACTTTAAAACCATAATTCTCTCTTCTCAAGTTATTTTCAGCCATTCTCTGACTCATGGTGTGTTGTAAGATTGAATATCAGCTCATTAATCCACTTGTGAATCACCCTCTATAATTTTTCTTCTTACAATATTTTTCCCATTATACTAAAAACTTATGCAAGAGTTTCAGTCTATTTCACTGAAGTCTTGGATTTTGGTTAGTTTTTTGTGGAATTTTCATGGCCTATCACACTCAATTATCATGCAATATGAATGACTATCTTTGAAGAGACTCGTGTAGGTCTACTAAAATCATATTTTTTTAGCATTAAATGGGGTCAACATTAGACTTAGGTAGTAGGCTTTAATTTGTCATAAATCTTTGATCTTTGTCCATTTTTGCATTAGCAATTATCTAACCCAGTGGGTAAGAAGAGAAATCAAATTTCCTTTCTCTTGTTGATCTATATTGTATCATTATATAATTTTTCATCTATATTGGTACTTTCTAGGTGGAAAAACTTGGAGGAATCAACTTACAAGGACATTTTAGTGGTAGGTCCCAATTTAGAAAATTGGGGTCCGAATCCTTCTAGATCCATTTTGAGGCATTAAATGGAATTTTTTGGGGGTTACAATGTCCAAAACTTATGACCACGCCCTTCATGTTTATCTACACATTGATGGGTTCCCAATAATCACCTCAATCAGAGCTCGTACGTGAAAGTTATGCTTCTCACAAGTTGACCTACCTTGTTGACTGACATGGTACGAGTCAATGCCACATTATTCCCCATTATAACACATGTTGGGCTATCCATGTATGGAATTTTAAGAAGATTATAGAAGGTCCAAACCTTATCACTAATTTAGTGTTGTGTTGGTGTGGGAAAATGTCCCATGCCAACATGAGGGAGGATTTCCCAATGGAAGGTCCCAATTATACGTGCTCTCATTTGGTATGGCAATATTCATCGGTATGTGGGATCAATTTCCACTAACTAAATGGAAAATGTGCCATGCCAACATGAGGGAGGATTTCCTTATGGCAGGTCCCAATTAAACATGTTGTTGTTTGGTATGGAAATATCCATCGGTATGTGGGCCTAGTTGTTGCTAACTAAATGGATTTCTCTATGAAGAGAGACTTGCTCATTTAAACTATTCTAAATCCTAAATTCACCATACTCTAATATGAAATTGCAGTCCTATTCTAATAGTGATAGAAATAATAATTACAGGAATAAAGTTTAAATATTAAAAGCTAGAATGAATTAATACCTCTCAATATAAAATTTACTATCATATTCAACTAGATATAAATGCCATTAAATATGTCCCTACAATCACATTCATAAAATGTTCAGAATATTTTAAATACAAAAACAATTGACAGAAACGAAAAATTGCAAAAATATATGTGGAAAACAATCAGTTGAAAATAATGCACAATTATATAAATTGATCATGAATTAGTTCTTCTTTATATCCATTATTTAGAAATAGTTCTTCAGAATGAAGTACAATTTAAAGCCCTAAATGGCCTTTGATCTTTCATAAATATTGATAAAAATATCCAAGACTCAAATTCCATATTTTTGGACCCCCCCGCTCTCTAATACAAGAGACTCATTTTATAACAAATCTGGGTGGATCTCCATCTCTTCTCCTTTTTTTCGCAGTTACAACCATTCCTCTTTCCTCAAGATTCGATATACATTTCCAAAAATAAATAACAATTTTCTATTTGTTACATATGTGCCTCTACAAAATTGAAGATCTCAAACAATTCCACATCATTGCTTCACTATTCCAATCGCTTGATATTTCATATCGACACGTACAAAATTATACAAAATTAATAATTAATAATATTATAGAAATGCATAAAATCTATGAAATCAATCCTAGAATGAAGAAAACCAAACAAATTTACAAAATCAATCATTTATAATGTCTCATAAACTTCATAATGCAAACTCTGTGAAATTTCACAATTAAATTTGAAGTTTCTTTCTTGGGTGATTTCATGGTCAATTTATGTTGCAAATTCATGGTTGTTATTTGTTGCATTTTGGTACATCATTCTTCAGCATTCTGGTATCCCCTTTTTATCAACAAATCAATGGCTAATTACCTTTCTAATTCATGGTTCTTTCAATTGCAATTTAGGGCCAATTATCTCAACAAAATGTGGACACATTCTCTTGATTGTTTTGGGCATTTCTATTATCAATCCAGCAAAAATAATCCTACCAAAATGTTCTTCACACTTTTATCTTTCCAATGATCCATTTCTTTCTCAATTTGGCCACCTAAAACTTAATACATGGTTCACGAAAGCTACCACTCAACAATCGTTGATCTCCTCTTTAAGTAATTCTTGATTATTGATCTACATGCTTATTGTTTTATCTTACATGCATTGTGGGAAGTCATTGCAATGTATTTATAATGTTTTTTCCCTCTAAATGTAATTTGTGTGTGAAATTATGAGAGGTATGGAACAATGAACCCATGTAAATGTTTTGTACACACCCATATATAAAATTTAGAAACTAGAAAATTTAATAAGTCATGAAATTTTCAAATATAAAATAAAATAAATAAATAAAAATAGAAAACCAGATCAAAAATAAAAATAAATAAACTCATATGGGAAAAGGAAAAAGACATGATATGTAATAGCCATTACCCATTTTCCAATGTCTGAATGCAAATTCAAAAATAAAAATAAAAAAAATGAAAATAATAAAAACAAAGTACAAATCTGAGATTCCTCGATGTCGGGATTTGGGAAAATTAAAAAATCCTGATATGTAAAAGTCATTGTCATTTCCCAATGTCTAATGTCACATGTTGTGATGGAATGAAATAAACATAAAATAATAAAAATAAAATATAAATTCAGGATTCTAGATTTAGAAAAAATGCATTATATGTAAAATGTATTCCTCGATGCTCGATGTTCAATCTAAATCCAAAATAAAAATAAAATAAATAAAACCAAATCTGAAATAAAAAATGAAATAAATAAAAATCAGATATAAATTCATGATTAAAAAAAATAAAAATAAAAATGTACAATCTCGTAAATAGAAAAGAAAACATGGATGGGTTAGGAGAGATGAGATTGATTAAAGAAAAGACAAATCCAAATCAAGGTTCCTATTGTGGATCAAAGTTTTGCAATTGGAAATCTGGGAAAATTGAAAAATGCATCTTATGGGAATTATGGATGTTTGGAATAAAATTAATGTTATAATTAAATTGAAATCCCAGATTCGGATATTTAAAATTCAATGATGGCTAGGTCAAATGAAACCAGATTCCAAATAAATAGAATAATTTTACAATTACAAATGAAAATCAAGGTTTTCTGTAAAACAAGTGGCATGCAATAAATGGGTAATGTGACATCAAGGTTCCATCAACAGAGGTCATGATTCCACACTCGTCATCTAGGCTGGAGAGAAAAATATTTGGATGATGAAAACTTTGGATGTCTGGATTCTAAATTTTGGAGTTAATAATGGTCAAAATCTTGATGAGTGTGGGTTTGAATATAGGAAGATAAAATAAGGTTAATGAATACCCTATGTTGGATGCTCAAATCCAAATAACATAAATAAAAACTAATAAAAGTATGGGAAAAATTAATCACCAAGATGAATAAAATTAAGTGTTTTCACATAGGCGTGCATTTTAAAGTTTAAGAGGGAAAATAAAGAAATTGGGGTTTCCCAAGGAAAAACCTTGTTGGGTATGTGTTATATTCTTTGCATGTGTGTGTGTGGGCACGTTAGATTCAACATCTATGTCTGAGGATCCCAATGATCCCAACTTCCTTGGAGCAGTTTTTGCTATTTTAGCGGATTTTGTTATTTTTAGCAGTTTTCTAAATTAATCTTGGATTAAGGGATTGGAGTTTTGGTAGCTACAGAATACCTAAAATATTTTATATATTGTATTATGAATGGTAAAATTAATAAAATGAAGATTTGAAAGGTGTGGCACCAAGGAAGGTTTGTTTTCTCTCAATTAAGGGTTTCCAGCATAAATCTTTTTGTACTATGTGTATGAGCCATTGATTAATTTATGTTTTTCTTAAGAATCTGTATGCATTTCTTTACTTCATAGGTTTAAAACTTACATGTGGTATCATATCTCATTTTTTGCTTCAGGGGGACGTATTTGTTGTTGAGGGTTTGCCTCGATCTTGATAGATTAAGTTTATCTTGGTTCTGTGATAAACATGGGTTCAATGGCATCTTTTGCAGTGGTGATTCGAGTGTAGAAAGAAGAATGATGAGCACTTATAGAATCGATATAGAGAAATTCAGTGGTAAAAACTTTGAGCTATGGAAGCTCAAGATGGAGGACCTTCTTGTAGACAAAGAAAAATGGATCATTCTGGATCTTGGTACATAGCCCACTGGTACGCAGTCTACTGGCACATAGTCTATTGGTACACAACCTACTAGTACACAAACTACTAGTACAAAACCTATTGGTATGTCAAAGGAATATTGGGAGAAGATGGATAGAAGAGAAAGGGTTACTATGAGACTCTTCCTGGCAGATTCAGTGTTGTTGAATGTCTCAGGAGAATCTACAGCCAAGGAACTATGGGATAAGTTAGGGAATTTTTAACAATCAAGGTCCCTAGTAAACAAATTGTTTCTCTAAAATAAGTTGTATCATATTAGGATGGAAGATGGATATTATGTGACAGAACATCTAAATTCCTTCAATACTCTGGTAAGTCAACTTGTCTCTGTTAATACTACTATTGTAAAAGAAGATAAGTGTATTACTTTGTTATGTTCTTTTCTAGACTCTTGGGATAATCTGGTTGTAGCAATTGGTAGTACCACTCAATCTACATGGAAGTATAAGGATGTTGTTTCATCCTTTTTATCTAAAGAGATGAGGCGAAAAAGCATGGATGGTCACAGCACAGATGCTTTATTTGTAAGAGGTCGTACCCAAGACATGAATCGTGGTAAGTCTTCNGGGGAGATCTAAATCTATAGGTAGATCTAAGTCTCCAGAAAAATATTTGAGGAAATGTTGGAAGTGTGGTAAAGCAAGGCATTATAAGAAAGATTGCAAGTCTAAGAAGGTTGTTAAACCAAAGGGATCTGATAATACCTCTTCTACATAGGCGAAAACCTCAATTGAAGAAGGAGGTGATGTTTACCTAGAATCTAAATGTACACATGCAAACCGTGGTGTATGGTTGATCGACTCAAGTGTGTCATATCATATGACTCCTCATAGGGAGTGGTTCTGTGAATATGAAAAATATGGTGGTGATGTATTTCTAGGAGGCGACTCGATAAAAAAAATCATGGGACGTGGAAGGGTTAAGTTGTTGCTAAAATATGGAAGGATTAGAAATATCCTTTGGGTTCTGCACATTCCAAAACTAGCCAGGAGCCTAATATCTGTAAGAAAGTTGGATGATGCAGGTGTGGATACTGCATTGGGAAAGGGCACTTGCAATATGGTACGAGGAGAAATGGTGTTGATGAAGGGAGTTCAATGTGGAACTCTATACAATTTGTTGGGAAGCACTTATACTAATGGGTATAACAGTTATGTTGTCCTTGAGCAGAGAAATAAATAAGACAAGACCAATACTATCTCGAGAAATAAGACCATGCTGTGGCATCAAAGACTGAGGCATATTGGAGAAAACGACCTTCAAACACTACATGGTAAAGTTATGGTTGAAGGTATGTCTAATTGCACTCAGAATTTTGATTTCTGTGAACATTTCATATATGGTAAAAACAATCGAGTAAGATTCCCTTCTGGTGCTACAAGAGCAAAGGGGATCTTAGATTTGATACACAATGATGTGTTTGGACCTATGCATGTTCCATCACTAGGTAAATTTGTGTATTATGTTTCATTCATAGATGATTTCTCAAGGAACACATGGACTTATTTTCTTAGAAAGAAATTTGAGGTATTTGATAAATTTAAAGAGTTTAAGGCTCTGGTAGAAAATCAAACAAAGAATAAAATAAAGGTATTGAGGATAGATAATGGTGGAGAATTCTATGGAAATGAATTCGAATAATTATGTAAGAAGTGTGGTATAGCAAGGCAGAAGACTACTCCATACACACCTTAGCATAATGGAGTTGTAGAAAGGATGAACATGACATTGATGGAAAGAGAAAGGAGCATGCTTAGTGGTGCCGAGTTAGTACATGAATTTTGGGTAGAGGCAATGGATACAACATGTTACCTAGTCAATCGATCACCCTCATCAACGATGGATGATAAAAATCCGCATGAGGTATGGACTGGTAAGAAACCCTCTCTTGAAAATCTCATGGTGTTTGGTTGTGATGCTTATGTACATGTTCCAAAGGAAAATAGGAGTAAGTTGGATAATAAAGTTGAAAAGTGTATATTTATGGGTTATAAAGATGGTGTGAAGGGTTATAAGCTTTGGAACCCATAAACTAAGAAGAATGTTTACAGTCGGGATGTTGTTTTTAGAGAGGTGAAATATGTTCCCAAATAGTAATTCCTACCAAGGCAAGAAGAACCTGAGAAAATAGAGTTTGAGTTGGATGATGCAAAATCTGAATCAATTGAAGAAGATGAAGCAAAAGAAGAAGAACCTCATACCCCAATATTGAGGAAATCAGTGAGGGAAAGAAGGAAACTAGAAAAGTATAGCCCACCTTATTTTCGTTATAATTTTTCATTATCTATTACTAATGATGATCCCAGAATAGTCAAAGAAGCAGTGAATTCAGAGGATAGTAAACTCTGGAAGAAGGCCATGGTTGAAGAAATTAATGCCTCAGATAAGAATGAGGCATGGGATCTAGTTGAGTTTCCAGCTGGAAGAAACACTATTGGTAGAAAATGGTTGTTTAAGAAGAATTTTAATGCATAAGGAAAAGTGGAGAAATACAAAGCTCGGTTAGTAGAAAAAGGTTATTCCTAGGTAGAGGAAATTGACTTTGGTGAGACTTTTTTTCCTGTTGCCAAGTTAACTTCTATTGTATTTTTTTATCTATTGTTGTTACTTTTGATCTTGAAGTGGAACAGATGGATGTTAAGACGACATTCCTACACGGGGATCTGGAACCAGAAGAAATCTACATGAAGCAGCCACAAGGATTTGTAGTGAAGGGAAAGAAAGAGTTGGTCTGTAAGATAAAGAAGTCACTATATGGTCTAAATATATCACCTAGGATGTGGTACCAAAAGTTTCATGCATACATCCTTGGATTGGGATTTGTGAGAAGTAGGGTTAATCACTGTGTATATTCCAAGCAGGTTGGTAATCACTTCATTTATGTAGTATGTATGTTGATGACATGTTTTTGATAGGAAATAACATGGATGTTATCAAGTATGTGAAATCACAATTATCCTCCAAATTTGACATGAAGGGTCTCAGTGCTACTAACTTCATTCTAGGAATGGAGATGAAAAGAGATCGTGCAAACAGGAAGCTCTGGTTGAATCAGAGAAAATATGTTGAGATGATATTGCAAAGGTTTAATATGCATCAAAGTAAATCGGTCAAGGTTCCTATTCCTATAAGTGTAAATTTATCTGCAGATTAGTGTCCCAAGACATAGGAAAAAGAAGAGGACATGTATCGTCTTCCATATGGCAGTGCAGTTGGTAGTTTGATGTATGCAATGGTCTGTACTAGATCGGGCATTGCACATGCAGTGGGATTTTTGAACAGGTATATGTCAAAAACAGGGAAGAGCATTGGACATAAGTAAAGAGCGTCTTCAGGTATTTGTGTGGCACTACCAGTTATGGATTGTGCTACCAAGGAAGACCAGGATTGGACAGAGTGTTGGATATACATGGGTTTGTTGATGCAGACTGGGCTGGAGATCTGGATCGCGGAAGATCTACAAGTGGGTATGTGTTTAACCTATTTGGAGGAGAAATCAGTTGGATAAGAAAAATACAAGCTATAGTGGCACTCTCAACTATATAACATGAATACATGGCATCCACTCATGCAATCAAGGAAGTAGTATGGTTACAGATATTGTGTTTAGGTATTGGGTTGGTACAACAAGTAGGTACAACAAGCAGTGAGATTAGATTTTGATAATAAGAGTGCAATCTTCTTGGAAAATAACCTTTCTTATCATTCGAAGACAAAGAATATTGATGTTCAATATCACTTTGTGAGAGACATGGTTGAAGAAAATAAGGTGTTGTTGGAAAAGGTTGACACTTTGAAGAATGTTTCAGATTCATTGACAAAGTCTGTGAGCATAGATAAGTTCTCATTGTGTAGAGGAACAATGGGCATTGTTTCCCTAGATTGTTGACTATGTAATCATGTGAACCCATGTATTCAAAGAAAACACCAAGTGGGAGAATGTTGGGTATGTGTTATCTTCTTTGCATGTGTGTGTGTGTGGGTGCGTCAGATTTGACAACTACGTCTAAAAATCCCAACTTCCCTCGATCTTTGTGTCGTTTGCGTAGGTCACTTTCCTGGGGGGTCCTAGGGGGGCCAGGTTCCCCCCCCTGGTTACGTGCAATGTTCGGCTCTGGGTGGTAGCTTGGAGCTGACAGGGTTCAAGGTAGCGCCCCAAATATTGTTTTGGGCGATTTTTGTTATTTTAGCGGATTTTGTTATTTTTAACGGTTTTATAAATTAATCCCAGATTAAGGGATTAGGATTTTGGTAGCTACGAAATACCTAAAATATTGTATATATTGTATTGTGAATGGTGAAGTTAATAAAATGAAGAGTTGAAAGGTGTGACACCAAGGAAGGATGGGTTTCTCCTGGATAAGGGTTTCCATCATAAATCTATGTACTATGTGTATGATCCATTGATTAATTTATGTTTTGATTAAGAATGTGTATGCATTTCTTTACTTCACAGGTTTAAAACTTACAAAATTGAGGATTCCATGGTTTGGCAAGGAGTTACAAGGATGCTACAGTGTGCACAAAACTTGAGGTTTATCTCCCATGTTTTCTTTCTCCTTTTCCATCTAGTTATTGGCATACCTTGCTCCTGAAAAAATTATTTGAAAACAATTAAACCCAACATTAGCATTAACTCTATATATTCAAGCTAAACTATAAACAACAAATTTCCAAGAGTAGAGTTATAGAAATAGATGCATAGGCATAAAAAATTTAAAGAAAGTATGTATCTCCTATCCAAAACAACCATTCCTTCATTAATTATATGGTGATACTGCAAATCGAGGCATGAGAGATGGAAGTGATTCAGCGATCAAACATTTAAATGTAAATCATTTCCATGTAGGATTGATATTAACATTTAATCAATGGAAAAACTGAAGCAAATCTTTGAGATGAGTAGAAACTTGTTTCACTGTAATATACTTTAGAATTCATTACCCCAAGCTCTTAAATAATGTTATTAACATAGGGTAATGAGGCTTCAACACAATTCATAGCTTATTCTTATGAGTGATTCACATTCTACTTCTCTGTTTATTCACAAGTCTAAAAACATTACCATTATTAAATGTTAGGAGCATTAAGTAGAAGGAAAGTAAAGGAAAAGAAGGAGAGAAGAAACCACCTTGCTTACTCATGCATATCCTACACAAGCATAAGTGTGAATACCATGAATGCATTGAGCAAGAAAGAATATGAAACATGACTATATGCTTTTTTATTAAGATCAACTATTCATTTATTAATGATGCAATGGGATGCACAAGCATAAGTGTGAATACCATGAATGCATTGAGCAAGAAAGAATATGAAACATGACTATATGCTTTTTTATTAAGATCAACTATTCATTTATTAATGATGCAATGGGATGATAGTTCAAGCCAATGCATAAGAAATCAACAAGCCCTCAAAAGTAAATTCCCTTCAAGGAAAAAATAGAGCATTAAAAATTGCAATCAAATAGGATCAGTAATATATTCAAATCCATTAAAATCAGTTAATGAAATGACATTTAACCAATTAAAAGGATAATTTGTCGAATTTACTACAAAATGAGAAATGAACAGAAGGGTGAAATTGAAATGAAATCATAAGCATGTACGAATTAAATTGCAGTGGGAAATTTGCATAAGGTAAAGATTTAAACTGCCTACACCACCTGCTCATGGCATCAATAAGAATTAAAATAAAAAAACCAAAACTAATGACAGAATGATCAAACCTTGAATTCAAAAGGCCAATTAATATCATAAACAATCTTAAGAAACTCAATGGAATGGTACCCAGGTTTACGATTCAAGGAGAAATCATGCATTATAGAGGTCATCCTAGGATACTCAGAATTGACCTTAGGATGCGTTAATATCATGATCACTCTATAAAACCAACCTTCAATTTTCTTTCCTTGACCATACCATGTATTGATATCTTCTTGTTTTGAATCAACTATGGCATCTCTTAGATCTGCTTTGATAAAACTTGTGCCTTCATGAATTCAATAACACCACTTCAAACCAAGGTACAAGATAAAGCATGAATTCATCATAGTGAAACATAAGTTAAAGATCAATCAAACATTAACTTGGAAGAGTCAATAAACACAATCAATGGGTAAAAGAGTTTCAAAGAATTGTTTACAAGGAGCATGTCAAAGGAGAGGAGGAGCATTGGAGAACATAAAAAATGTACAACAAAAAATATATCTTAAGAAATGAAAAACCTTCTTAAAATAAACAATCAATAAAAAATATAAAAACTCTAACCCCCTAGATAGTCAAAGAATATACAATGGGCTCATAGTAGTAGTAGTAGATTAGGCATTAAAGCTAAAAATTTTGGTGGGTGGGGGGGTAATTTCCTTCTACTTATTTAAGAAAAATAAAAGGGGAGATGTTGTGGCCGCAACAGATTGAGGAGGTCAACACCCTAAATCTATATGGCTATCAGGCTATGTTAAATATTGGGTTGTTGGGAGGAGAAAGGGTTCCATTCTTTAGCATTGTATTTGTTCCATAGTTGGGTAGAGCATATAGGAGTGGTATTCTAAGAGAATAATAGAGGAGGAAATGATTATGTAGTATCCATACAAGCCACAATTTCAAAGGAAACTCCATGGTGAGTTCCTCTTTATTTGTATTTGCATTTCCATAACTGAAGAAAAGAGAGCATATAAAATTCCTCACCTTCAAGCTGGGTTTTCTCCTATATTGGGTTTCCTAGGGTAAATCTTGCATTTATTTGTGTGGATGGTGTTATTTCATTTTCCTGTTATTTCATTTTCATATTTAAATTGTTTTCTATAAAAAGGAGAAATAAGCTAGAGATAACAAATTTGAGATCTAAGGAAATATACCCGCATAATAAAGATTTCAACATATTATAAGATCTGTTGTGACAAACCATTCCAGTGGAATTTCCATGGCAATTTACAGATCATTTTCCATGTGGATGGTTTATTACTTGATATATAGCATGGATGTTTATATTATAGTGCAATAATTTTTTGTTTCCTTGTATTTTCACTTACCACACACAAAGAGATTGGAAAGCCTCTTACCTCTAGTATGCTCTTTGCCTTGTTCTCAAAAGCAATATTAGTAACTCAGAATGAGTGAAGTAGGTGAAATACCTCCCATTCACACAAATTTCATTTTTTTTTATGGTTAATTGAAAATTCATCATCATCTAGAAGTTAATTAGGTGGACTAAGAACACATACAAGTTCACATCTCTACTTTTAACAATTTCTTGAAATTGTTTGCAATCATTAGTGAGAGTTTTTTGAATTTTGCAATACTTTACATCACCTAGAAGTTAAGTAGGTGGAATAATGAACCACTCAATCCCACATGATATTCTATTGATATAATTTATTTTAATTATTTCAATTTTTTATCACTCATGTACCACATATGGTTGTTTCCTCATGAGAAGCACACACACAAAGGACCTAAAGAGTCCTATTTTTTTAGTACGATATTCATCTTGCACTCATAAGAAATCCTGGTGAATAGGAAAGAGTAAAGAGTTATGAAATACCTCCTCCATCACACCTTAATAAAAAAAAATGGATCAAGACCCTCGTTTAGACCTTTTAAAACTACTCTATTAATCAACACATTTAATTCCTCCTTTGCAAGGACAAAAAAAATTAATAGTGTTGGATAAGATTTCAGGGATAGGCATCCAAATAGCTCTTCGTTATCATTTCTCATATGAAACATATAATTTTTCCAAGGATTATTTTAAAATCCTTCCAATCAAGTGTGCAAAAACCAAGGCAAAGGGATACCCATGAAGGGTCATTTGCTTAGGTCTAGTTGTTCCTGCTAGTCTCCTTGACCCACCTATCTCTTGCTTGACTATGGCCTATGACTACTCGAAGCTAAGTGCCACTTTCTCGCACTTGATGAAGGTAACCTAGTGGCTAAAACCTAGGATTTATACATAGGTGGAAATTGTGGGACACATTTTCACTTGAGGTAGATAGTGTTGTAGAAAACTTCCCTTCAATAGACAGGAGTACTTCCCTGTACGAGATCCCAATTAGGATTTGCACCATTTATATTAGGATACCCATCTATATTCTTTCCCAATTGCCATTATTGGGTTGGGGGGTCACTAGTTTTCCAGGGTTGTCCCATCTAAGGATAAGAGTGGCATATGCACATCACCTCGAGGAGGTAGGACAACATATAGAAGATCGGAAACTCCCATAGAGAAGTGTGTTTTTTTGTTGTGAGTGATTCCTCTAAGGCGGAGGATAATATGTCCACCCAGTTGAATGATGAACCCGTTTCTGCGACATAGTACAAGAGGGATATCGATGTTATTTTGAATTTATGGGCATCGGGTTCCCCATATAGCCTACATATCATCACCACTGGGTATTGATATAGTATCCTAAGAAGGTGGGATATTCTTTGGATGGCTTAGTCTTGAATACCTTTCCGATCTTGTACCAAATATTTAGGAACTCTCTTGGGTTGTGCAGGAAATTCTTCACGAGCTTCTTGTTCAGTGCCTTTTCTCCGTCCTCCAAATGATAACAAGAGGAAATTACTGAATCTTGGAAGCACGTGATTGGGTGACCTTGAGAATTTAATATGGATCTAGTCTCCATATAAACATGCTTCATGATCCATGAAATGGCCTCCATGTAGGGAAATATTGTTATATGCACTGCAACTTTATATAATTTAGACCTCCAAATGTTTCTAAATATTTTGAGGTCAGGATCGTCTTTTGGTAGTTGATGGAATGTTTGATTGTTAAACATTGGATAGACTTTTCCCCACTTGAGTGAGGTATCCTTATCAATATCACCCTTAGTATCATCATAGGCGACTCCCAAGGTGTCATTGTCTTCTTCTTCTATAATCCTACTTGTAGAGGCTTCTTCAACAAAATCCTTATCTACACTTTGTGATTTTTTCCGAGGAGGAGTCATGGTTGAATCTACAAAAGAAAAAATGACGGTATCCCAAAAACAAACATTTACCATTAGTATCAGAAAGAGAATGTTAAACAATACATTTAGTGTTTGTTGACTTGAAAAAAACAAGAACTTGATAAATGTGAAGTCGTGGATTAAATATGGGCACTTATTTGTGATTATAAGGGTATTGGCAAGAATAATATTTATTCATCAATACATTCATGTATCAACGCGAACATTGTGATCTCCACATTGATGCAAGGGTGTATCGGTCAAATTATTGTGTTCCCTTGTAGTTGCACAAGGTTGTATCGGCAAAAACATTGTGATCTTCGTCGATGTAGAAAATATATGTAGAGTAGACTCAAGATGAATTATGGTCCATCTTATTTTCTTCAAAACTCCAAATTGACATCAACATTTCTCTCAATGAAAAAGAAATTGAGGGTTCGACAGGGAGATGGAAGGTACATCGTCATATAATGAAAGGAATGGGCACGAGTCTCTCTTATTTTGAGGGGAAGAGGGAAGCATTAGGCTAGATGTTTGGCCCAAAATTCAATGTAAAATAAAGATAAAAAAAAATTATGGGAAAGTGAGCTAGGGAAGGGATAATGGGGGGAGCTATCATGAGGTGGTTTGGTAGTGTCGAAGACAAGAGAAAAAAAAATTGTGAGAAAGAGGAAAAAGAGGGGGGCTACCCAAACCAAAAAACATTTTCTCATCCTCATGCATCAGTGAGGAACTAGCTAAGTCATTGACACTGGGTGTATTGGCGGTGAAGGAAAGATCTCCTCCATCAAATCGGTGAGGAAGAGGTTTCTTCTATTGATACTTCCTGTATCGACGACTCAACAAGATGATAGGAAAGCTAAATAAAGGAGGGGGAAAAGGTTTCAAACTTGCACAAGAAAAATTAGGTTACTTTCATATGATAAAAAGGGCCTTGAAAATTATAATAGAGGGCCCCTATTTCTTGAGGAAAAAATTGGCTTTGTAAGTAAAAAACAAGAAAAAGGGAAGTTGTTGGTACTGACACAACAATTTTTGACAAACTGGGTGAAGCCATGAATATTTGCATTGAACATATATATGACATGGTTTGAGAAACAATAAGACTACTATGCATAGCCTTAACGGAAAAATAAATAGGTTCCATTGAACTCAAAGTGTATAATGTGATGAGACAGATTTGTCCCTTGCTTGAACAAGTTCCTGGTCATATTTAGAGTTGTTTGCTCATAGAAGTGTTCTTTTAGGATAAGTCATATTGGGAGGCAAGTGAGATGTTAGTTGTGGAGCTTCATTATCTTCATGTTTCATAGGTCTTTGTTTTCAGCATGTTTATACCCCATGAAGAATGTACACCCCAAAATATTGTACACCCCTCCATACGAGGGGGTTGCAGGGGGGTCTTTCCCACCCTGGAGGGTATGGGGGAAAGCAGGCCCCCAGTGGGGGTTTGAGGGCGAAGCCTTTGAAGGAAAAATTTCCTTGTAAATGTATATTGTAATTTCATAGTAAATTTGGACCGTTCATTATAAGGTCACAGATTTGACGGTAAAAGTTATGTTAGGATTTTTTCCCCTAGAAGAAAACCCTCTTTTATGAGGGAAATGTATTGTGGCAATGAATCATTGTGAATATTGTATTCTGAGATAGGAGACTATGAGAGAAATAAGAGGAAGTTACAGCGGGTGTGTTGTAGGTTATATCCCTTCATTTGTTGGATAATAAAAAGGAAGGACCTGCCAATTTCTCCAGTGCACATAGACCACACCAGGTGAACCACGTATATTTGTGTCTCTGTTTTATAGTGTATCTTAAGCTTTTTATTTCTACATTTGTCTTATTTTATTGCTCCATGATCCTATTTTTCCAACAACTGGTATCAAAGAGAAAGGTAACTCGCAGGAAAAGAGGGTTCTTGGATTGAGTGGGAGCAATGGCGGAAGATGGAAAGTTTAGGGTCAAGAAATTTAACGACCAAAACTACTAGTTATGGAAGATGCAGATGGAAGATTATTTATATCTGAAGGATATATTCCTACAATTCGGTGGAATAGCAAAGAAACTAATGGCCATGAAGGACGAAGAATGGGAGGTTCTTGACAGAAAGGCGCTATGAATAATATGAATGAGCCTGGCAACAACGATGGCTTTCAATATTTCAAACGAAAAGAAAACAAAGGAGTTGATGGACACATTGGCTAAATTGTATAAAAAAGCCTCGGCATCCAATAAGGTATTTCTAATGAAGACATTATTTAATATGAATATGTTAGAAGATGGGTATGTTGCAGATCATTTAAATGAATTTAATACGGTTACTAATCAACTAAGTTTTGTAAAAGTGGACTTTGATGATTAGGTCAGGGATCTTCTAATCTTGTTCTCATTGCTAGAGAGTTGGAACGGCTTAGTCGTGGTTGTAAGTAACTATGTCTCTGGTTCAAACACTTTAAAATTTAATGATGTTGTCGATGTTATCCTCAGCGAGGAAATGCGACAAAAAAGCACAAGTGAGACATCAAGTAATGTGTTAAATATAGAGAACAGGGGAAGACAAAAGGATAGAGGAAAGGGATCAAGGAGCTGCGGTAATTCTAGGAAGGGAAGATCCAAATATAGATTGGGAAAGATAGAGTGTTGGAATTGTGGGAAGAAAGGACATCTGAAGAAAGACTACAGAGCTCCAAAGAAACAAAGAGATGGAGAACATGAGAAAAATCAAGAAGAAAATGTAACAGGTGATGTGTTACAAGATAATTTGATTCTTTATGTAGATAATATTTTTGAGTCTTGGGTAGTAGATTTAGGGGCTTCATTTCATGCCACACCCCATAGGAAACATTTTCTATATTATGTTCAAGGTGATTTTGGATAGGTTCATTTGGGTGATGATTCACCATGAAAAATTGTATGGGAAAGGTAAAAATAAAGCAAAGGAATGGAACCCAATGGTTGTTGAACGAGGTAAGACATGTTCCATATCTAAAGAAAAATATAATTTCAATAAGGCAATTGGAAAGTGAAGTTTGTATATCTATATTTATAGATAAGGCATGGAAGGTCACCAAAGGATCATTGGTGATAAAAAAAAAAAAAGGAGAGAAGGTAGGAACATTGTATGTATGTACTGGTAATACTGATTCATCTATCTCTTTATATTCTACAAGAGTGGATACAACACTTTGGCATCATAGGCTTGGACACTTGTGATCCAGGATATTTTCATCGATGAGACTTATTAAAGAATTGTATTAAATGATCATAAATTGAAGTGCACCATAAAGAAGGAATAACTCAATAANTTGAGTCTTGGGTAGTAGATTTAGGGGCTTCATTTCATGCCACACCCCATAGGAAACATTTTCTATATTATGTTCAAGGTGATTTTGGATAGGTTCATTTGGGTGATGATTCACCATGAAAAATTGTATGGGAAAGGTAAAAATAAAGCAAAGGAATGGAACCCAATGGTTGTTGAACGAGGTAAGACATGTTCCATATCTAAAGAAAAATATAATTTCAATAAGGCAATTGGAAAGTGAAGTTTGTATATCTATATTTATAGATAAGGCATGGAAGGTCACCAAAGGATCATTGGTGATAAAAAAAAAAAAAGGAGAGAAGGTAGGAACATTGTATGTATGTACTGGTAATACTGATTCATCTATCTCTTTATATTCTACAAGAGTGGATACAACACTTTGGCATCATAGGCTTGGACACTTGTGATCCAGGATATTTTCATCGATGAGACTTATTAAAGAATTGTATTAAATGATCATAAATTGAAGTGCACCATAAAGAAGGAATAACTCAATAATGAAGAGACATAAGCATCAGATATGAACACAAAAACTTGATAACAAAATTTGTCCCTGGTGGACTACCTCTCTGGGTCCTGCTCTCAAATGGGTAGGTATTTTTATTAACTCAGCAAAATAATTTGGTAAAATACATAAGTATACCTCATTCTAGAGTTAAGTTGCAGAAGCTTTGCTCGGATCAGAAAAAAAACAACATCACTGAATTCGTGGCATCGAATGACCCAAAAACGATTGTTTCCATGCCTTGATATGAGTCTAACACTTCCAGGCCCCTAAGAAAATTCATCTTGGTTTCTGTGCCTGCACCTACAATTAATTCATGGGAAAATTTCTCGAAAATAGTGCCTTGTTTGTACGACCGTGCCTTTGTCTTCACCCCGGAACTCTGGTAGACTTGGATTCTTAAGTAATAACAAAGGGTGGATGTACCAACATAGTCGTTAGGCTAGTTGGTTGGCGAAGTTATATTAAAAGCATAGTAGTTGGGGGAGGTCGTGGGGTCAAACCCACGGGCATCCCCTTTTGACACTTTGTTACAACAAACCCTAAGTTGGTGGCCACTGTTATATATGGTGGAGAGGTAGTGGTTGGGCCAGATACAATGGAGCTTTAATCTTAGCAGATCATTGCTAGTATGGCGAACCAGTTAGATTTGGAAGATCTTGCCACTATCTTGGCAGATTGTATTTATTATAATTTTTTTTAGAAATTCGTTTGTTATCCCTCATTGTTCATTTATCTGCTACCACATGGAAGCCATGACTGGGCCACGTGGTGGCCACTCATTGGCCCACTTCACCTTCTTGCACAATCACTGCCATGTCATCTCTTCCTGGTCATATTTCGACATCACCGGATAGGTGTTTGTATGGTCTACCACATGGATGTACAGACTACCACGTGCAACCTTTTCATTGGTCCACGGATTTTCTCGAAAATTCCATAAATGAGTGACACGTGGCAACCTCTGGTGTTGCCATGTCACGATGATGACATCATCATGACACATGTCACCCTCTCTGTATGCCATGTATACTGTATAGATGATGATGTCATCTGTATTGGTGTTGACGTCAGCAGTACGGATGTTGACTCATCCCTGTTGATTGGGCTAGGTTGACCAAAACTTTGATCGTGAATATCTTTTGATTTGTAACTCCGTTTGGCGATCCGTTTACACCGTTTGAAAGATTTCAACATGCTCTTTGTGATAATGAAAATTCCACTGAGTTTTGAGGACTTTTAATATTTTCCCTTTCTCTATCTGTTGAGGCCATTCTGAACTTTCCAAGTTGCTTCTACGAATTCTCAGTTATCCTTAGTCTCCTCTGGATCCTTTTTGGATCATGCCTTCCCATTGAGAGATTTTTGGACCACCAAAAGATTTCATCAATCAACAAATAAGTGAGGGAAGAGTTCCCTCACCTTGTCCTTCTCAATTCACTTTGTCTTGCTTGAATGCGTGCCCTTTAATCCCACTCGAAGATAATCAACATCACCCCTGCATGAAGTCCTCATCCTTATGTCAAATATGATATCTCCTTTCAACTCATCCAAGTAATCAGGAGAAAACTCATCAACTGAAGGTATTGAAACTTCATCACCCCGATCCATGATCATGGGAGGCTAAAAAAGTTTCAATTTTTCCACATTTACAACTAAGTAGATCTTCATATAAGGTAGAATATCTAGACGAAAAGCATTGGTACAACTTTTCTCCAAAATAATGAAGGGTCCATATTGAATGGGCTTGAGTTTCTTTCCTTCACCCTTCAATCTCTCCTTGTTGACGTGAAGCCATACCTGGTCTCCAACCTGGAATTGATGATCAACCCTATATTTATCATGCTAAGCTTTATACTGTACTTGACTTTTCTCCAACTGTTCCCTGGCTGCTTGATGTACCTCTTGGATCCTCTGAATGAAATTGTGGGCTCTGCCTTCATTTATTTCTTCATTTGAATCGACATCTATCCCATACATCACATCCAAAGGGACCTTAGGAAAATACCAAAAACATGTCTCAAAAGGTGAACATTGAGTGGAGGAATTTAAGGCTCAATTGTAAGCATGTTGTACATAGGGTATCTATTCATCCCATAACTTGGGATGCTTGTTGCAGTAGCCTCAAAGAAAAAGTACCATTGTTCGGTTAACAACCTATCTTTGTTCGTTGGTATGTGGATGGAAAGCAGTGCTCCTCTTCAACTTGGTGTCCATCATTCTCCAAAATATTTTCCAAAAATCCCCAAGGAATTGAGTATCTCGATCCGAGATAATGGATATCGGTAACGCAAAGTGAACCCAAACATACGGAAAGAAGAAATTAGCATTATGCTCAGCAGTGATCTTATTTTTACATGGAATTAATATACACATCTTGCTAAACCTATCCAATACAACATACAAATAGTCATGACCCCTTTTTGACATTGGTAAACCCCCTACAAAATCCATGGAGATACTTTCCCATGGTAGGGATGGAACAAGAAGTGGTGAGTATAGCCCCATTTTTCTATTAGTGGGCTTACAAGTAGAACACATCACACAACCCTTTGCATATCTAGTTACAATTTCTTTCACATAAGGCCAGTAACAAAACCTCTACAGATGAGCCATAGTTTTTCCTATCCCAAAATTCCCAGACACAAGAGAAGTGTGAGCTTTTCGTATTACATGGACTCGTTCACTTGTAGGGATACATGGATTTCCAATATGGTAGAGTAGTTTTCCCTGTAGACAATAGTTCTCTACCTGTGCACCATGGCTTAGCTTCTCAAAAACTTCTTTAAAATCTTCATCAACGACATATTGTTCCATATAGCTATCATGATATAAAGAAGCATTCTTCAAAATAATAGAAGCAACAATAGGAGTTCTAGAAAGCATATCAACTACCTTGTTACTTGTACCCTTTTTGTATTTGATTACCAAATGAAATTGTTGAAGAAAACCCATCCATCTGTAATGTTGAGATTGTTGTATCTTGGTTTGTGCTTCGAGATACTGTAAGGGTTGATGATCTGTATGTATGATTGTTTCATTCCCTAACAAGTAGTGCTTCCATTTATTTACTCTTTGAACTAATGCATACAACTCTTTATCATACGTAGGATAGTTAATGATAGCTTGGTTAAAAGTTTCATAGTGGTAACAAATAGGCTTACGATATTACATCAATACTGCACCCTTGGCGTACCCACTAGCATCTGTCTCAATCTCAAAATTATGTTGAAGATTCAACAGTGCTAATACTGGTTTAGTACTGATATTTTCCTTCAAAGTGTTGAAAGCTTTTTGTTGCTTTCCTCCCCACTGAAAAATGTTCTTCACACTAGTCAAGGCATGCAAAGAAGATGCAATAAAAGAGAAGTTTGAAATGAATCTCCTCCAATACTGGACTGCACCTAAGAATCTCCGTACTTCAATTACACTTTTGGGATCAGGCCAATTTACAATCACATCAATATTGGAAGGATCAATTTTCAATTGTCCTCCTCCTACAATATGACCTAAGTATACAAGTGCAGTGTTACCAAACTCACATTTGGACAATTTTACATACAACTTTTCCCTTTGCAAATTATCCAATACTTACTTCACCTGCCTTACATGTTCATCCCAAGTCCCACTAAATATAAGAATGTCATCTAAATATACAATCACAAAATCATCTAGAAATGGCATGAATACATCATTCATCACATGCATGAAGGTTGTCAGAGCATTACAAAGCCCAAACAACATAACTAACAACTCAAACAATCCTTGTTTGGTTTTAAAGGTAGTTTTCCATGCACTTGTTCTACAACCCTGATCTGATGGTATCCACTGTGCAAATCCAACTTAGTGAAATAAACATCATTCTTTAATTGATCAAGTAAATCATCTATACGAGGAACGGGGTATCGATTTTCACTGTGATTTTATTTAAGGCTCGGTAATCGACACACATTCTCCATGTGTTATCCTTCTTTGGCACCATCATGATTGGAGAACTACAAGGAGATGAGTTGGTCCTAATGACCCCTTGATCCAATAAGCCTTGTACTTGATCTTTTATCTTTTTCATCTCTACAACTAACATCATGTACATGCCCACATTAAGAAGAGGAGAATCCTGCTAAAGATGTATTTCATGTTGGATTTCCCTCTTAGGAGGTAATCCATCTGGTTCCTAGAAAATATCATCATACTTACAAACAATATCAATTAATTCTTTCTTATGAGAAGGATCACATCCTTGGAAAGCTTCGGATGTTCCGACATCCTTTTCCCTTACGACCATGAGTACATATCTCTTATTAGTGTTTATGAGTCTCCTCATTTGTCCTGCACTAACAAGTGTTGTGTTTACCCTCATGTTGTGGGATCTAACAATATATTCCACTCCCCCTTTAGTAAGGTGATATGTGTTCTCATGGAGAAAGAAGACTTTTTTTCTATCATAAAGATAAGGACTCCCCAACACTATGCCACATATATCAAGTGATACAACATCCAAATCCACTTCGTTAATCAACTTTGAAGCAATAGAAAATCTGAACCTACACTTATTGGTGACATTAAGTTTTGTTTTATCACATGCCCAATCAAGAGGATAAGGATTTGGATGTGGTTTAGTTTCAAGACCCATCTTTTTGACAAGTGCTTCAGATATCAAATTTACTTGGGAACCCAGATCAAATAATGTATCTATCTTAGTGTGCTTAGATACAACTCTTATATGAAATAATTCATTCCTCTTTCTTTCATCATCATGAGATTCATTATTGGAATTTAAATTAGCATGAAGGGAATATTTACCTTGTACTCCACCCGATGTGATCTTTCCTTCGTCTCCTGAATCGGAACCAAGATCTTGTTGCACTGTAGCAATGATCTTTCTCTTCCCCTTTCCATCGAATTGTTTCGGTCTCTTCTCTGGATGTATTTTCCAACAATGTTCATCATCGTGACCACTCTTCTTGCAATGAGTGCAAGATGGATTTCCTTCTTCTCTCTTTATAGTGATGGTCTTTTTGTCCTTCCTTTTAAACTTCTTAAACTGCTTATGTGGGAGATTAGAAGGTTTCTTTGTGGGATAATCTTGAACATGCTTTCCCCTATTCTCAAGGTGAGTGTCTTTCACACAAACTTCG
This sequence comes from Picea sitchensis, assembly GCA_010110895.2. Classification (NCBI taxonomy): domain Eukaryota; kingdom Viridiplantae; phylum Streptophyta; class Pinopsida; order Pinales; family Pinaceae; genus Picea; species Picea sitchensis. Next base: position 92,188 of record SNQJ01S0002874.1, read on the forward strand.
TCAAGACTGGTAGGGTTAAATAATAGTAAAGTATGACAAATATAAATATGAAGTGCGCCAATATACTTCATTAAAATTTCATAAGAATCCAAAGGAATGTTTAATGCAAGATATTTCTTCCTAAATTCTTCTGTGAAACTTTGTACAGTTTGACCCTTACTTTGTCTTAAAGTTTTCCATTCCATCATTGCTTTATGTAAATAACCCAATGGATAAAATTGCTTCCTTATCGTTGATTTAAATTCCGACCATGAGGAAAGAATATTACCACACTTACTTATCTCTTGAAGTTTTCTCTCCCACCATACGAGAGTGGTGCCTTCCAACCGAAGAGAAGCCAATTGCACTTTAACTTCCTCTTCATCAATCTATTGAAAACGACAATATACTTCAACTTGTCGGATCCAATTATCTAGATTTTCAGGATTAACATCTCCATTAAACATAGGTAAAGCAAATTTTACATCAAGCTTTAATAATGGTTTCTTAAAAGAAATTTTATGGCTAGAATTATGAGAATGATGAGAATGCTCAGAGGAAGAAAAGATAGAACTTGATGGTGAATATGGAGGCTCAGGAGGTTCTCCTCCAGCCCCTTGATTCACTGAATCATTATCATCTTCTTGTGCTTCCTTTTTCTTCCCTTTCTTTTTAATTCTCTTCTTGTAGTCTCTATACATTCGTTCGACCATTTCTGACATGTGATAAAAGACCATATGGAATTTTTTCTCCTATTCATCACGCTTGTCCTCTTTGGCCATTTTCTTCCTTCGGGATGCACAGCCAACATCGGGATTGAAATTATTAAGAGTTCCTTGACATTGCTTATGCTTGGCCCTAGTAAGCATTCATACTCAACAATTCAAGTCAAAAATGACTTCTTTGATACCAACATGATCTAGGATCTTTTCATCGATGAGACTTATTAAGCAATTGTATTAAATGAGCACAAATTGAAGTGCACCATAAAGAAGGAATAACTCAATAATGAAGAGACATAAGCATCAGATCTGAACATAAAACAATTGATAATGGAGTTTGTCCACGGTGGACTACGTCTTCGGATCCTGCTCTCAAATGGGTAGGTCTTTTTATTAAAATCAGCAAAATAATTTGGAAAAATACATTCAAAT